>LOJH01037167.1:0-14169 GCA_001685095.1 Ellobius talpinus | reverse complement strand
GGTATAAGTGAATCATAGGAGATCCCTAGTTTTATTTTAATTTTTTTTGAGGTAGGAAACTCTGCTGTGATTTCCATTGTGGCTGTGCTAGTTTTACCCAAGCACTAATTTTTAATGTCTTTGTGATGAACCAACTCCCCTCTTTTAAGGAACAGCAATACAGCACAATGGGAAGAGGAGTTTGGACTATGTAGTCACATAGGTCAGAGTTCAAATCCTAACCATGTCTTATCTTAATGGGTCATCACAGCTACGGAATGCAGGCAATAGTGACCTGCAAGCTTGCTATGAATGCCCGTTCCTGACAATCCATAATAACCCACCTACTTCAAGACTAGATTCAACATTTTCAGAATTAACTATGTGACATTTAGTGTAATAGTCTCTGGATAAAATGGATGGATTACTTTTGAGAAGCAAAGACTCTGGTAACAATACCCCCTGGGGCTTATCTAAAAACAGCCCAATCAGTGTTTTAATAGATAAGGCTTAAGAAATAAATACACCCACTCCTAACATTTAGAAGGCAGTAACTACTTGGATACAAAACTTCTAGTTCTTTAGTTTAAAAAGAACACTTGATGGCTGGCTCGGGTAGTGGGAGGCTTATATCTTAAGTTTTTTTAAGCATCATGGTTCAAGTTCTTTCTCTACAGTAGACTTCGAACCCATATCTGCTGTGCTACACACTTTCCTTGATACACACCTGAATGAATAGTGAAGCAGGAGTCCAGGTGCTGAGATGTGGCCCTTTAGGCACATTTGACCAGAAGAAGGGCACCCATGCCTCACCCAGTATACCCATAGAGCGAGGGCACCCACACCTCACCCAGTGCACCCATAGAGTGAGGGCACCCACACCTCATCCAGTACACCCATAGAGCGAGGGCACCCACACCTCACCCAGTGCACCCCATAGAGTGAGGGCACCCACACCTCACCCAGTACACCCATAGAGTTAGCGCACCCACACCTCATCCAGTGCACCCCATAGAGTGAGGGCACTCACACCTCATCAAGTGTATCCCATAGAGCAAAGCCTCTTTTTCTTTGCATAGCTTGGTCTCTCCTTGTCTCACTGGGGTTGGTTCATTTATTTTATTTTTAATTAAAAAGCCTTTACTTCCTCCTAGGAATAACACTAGTCAAGGGAAGATAAAAACCATAGCAGAATTTATACATTCTCTGCTCAGGTCCAAACAATTCTGGCATCATTAGAAGCAAAGTTGGTGAAAACTTTCCCAGACTGAAATGGAAGACCAGGAAAGACAGAGAGACATTGGTATATTTATACAGCAACCTCCATCAGAAAAAAAAATTATTTATTATAATATGTGTGAAATATCCCCTCGCTCTTCTGTGATTCATTAGGCACATCTTTGGGCCCTTAAACTGAATAAAATTCAGGGATGAACTGCTTCCAAATATTTGGAACAATATTAATTTAGAGGCGGGGATTGTTCTGCTGGCTGATCTTTCAGCTTGCCCTACTTTTCTCTGTCAGGATTTCACAAACATCTGGCGGGGCTGATTTCAATGACAGCCACTCTTCCATCATACGCCCATTTGGTTTTAGTTTTTCCTGGGCTGTCACCACAAGTTCTCAAACAACAACAACAACAATAACAAAAGACTCTGCGTTTTGTCATTTTCTCTCTCAGTGAATCAGTTGCCCGAATTTCAAGAGCCAAGACTCCCATCATTCGTTCTTACAGAAGCAACTAAATGGTTTATACAAGCAGTGTATACGTGAGCATCAGTCTCTTTCCTGGAGCCACCCTTCACATTGGTTAGACAACTGATGTCTCAAGCATATCGAGAAACACCACCAAATATCTGTTCACTGTCTATCAGACATCTGGTCCTGGTAAAATGATGCTTAAAGTACATAATTGCTTTTGTTGTATTCTCATTCTACCAGTCCATGTTTCTCAAATAGTTTTCCCCTAAGTCATTGCTGGCTTTGATTAAACATCGACTTCCAAATTGGAGTATAAAAGTCACAGATTCCACACAGACATATGAATAAAGAAGGTACCCATTCCTTTGGGGTGAAATATTTAGCCCCAAGCGCTACTGTCAGCCAGTAGTGACCAAATAGCACCCATAGGGTCCCTCTCATTTGCTCTCCACCTCAATTTTTCACTAAAGTCTTAAAAACCAGACCGTTAGTGGTACGTGTCTGTGATCCTAGCAGTTAGGAGACAGAAGCAGGAGGGCTGCCACAAGTTCAAGTACAGCCACAAAGTAAAATCCTGTCTTAAAACAACAACAACAACAAAAGAAAGCAGGCATTCAGGAATATGTGTGTGTGTGTGAAGATTTATAAACTCATGCAGGTTGCAATGATTACTGCAGCTCGCCTCTTCTTTTACAGCATCCATTCCTGCCCTTTCTTCCCCACTTCTCCCACTGTGTGGCAGACACGTGACATGGGTGAGACCAAGACCCCTGCCATTCCATGGGTGAGGAAGGAAGTACTTCTTGCCCATCCAGGACCTGCATCTTCCAGTGTATGGAAGCTGGTTGAAATGAGAACAGGTTTTACACTGATCCAATCAGAGAATGCCATGGCCTCTCTGCTTCCTGTCTAAGTTGAGGACACGCTTCCTTTGCCCATGTCCTCTGTAAATAGATGAGCTATAATGGTGACTGCTTCCAGAAGGAAAGCTGGCTCCAGCACTAAGGTCACCTGGACAATAATCTCCACACTGTTTGCACCCTGGGAGTCACCGTACTGTGGGCTGTGGGGAGTCTGTCCTGAATTCTTAACACGCCTCTCTCCTGCGTTGTGAGTGACAAACCCAGGGCTGCAAAGATGGGGTGGCGTGGCCTAGACTGCACAGCACCACTGATTTCACCCAGATTTGATTCAGATTGTTTCAGAATGAATCCTTATTTCCTTTTATTCAGATTTGCCCCCAACCAAAATGTTTTCCAGTAAGTTCACGTAAATGTGGAAATTATTCTGTGGTGCTAGCACATTTAGGTCAGTTAGCAGAGGGAGTGGTGTTATAGAAAGAATAGTGGCTAAAATCAATAACGAAATAAAAATAATTCTATTTCTCAGAACCATATAACCTAGTTGGTGGTAAATTAACATATGTATCTGGCAAAGGATAGAAAGGCCTCCTATGAAGAGTTTGTAATTTTATACCTAAAGTCGTGGGAAATGACCTGATGGCGGAATTGCCAGGAAACACCTCTTATTCTTCATTAGACATATCCATAACTTTCCTTGCTTCTAATGAAATGAGATTGAGTAGGCTCTCAAATATTAAAAATGGCCACAGCTGCCTGATACTCCCAAACCCCTTTCTTCTACTTTCTAGACTCCCAGATGACCTGTGTTTCCCAGCACCCATTGCAGTTGCATTTGTTACACCACAGATATGGGGACAATGGGATGTGAGTGGGGGTGGTACACCCCATTTCCTGACCGGCCCTGAAAATCCTGCACAGAACTGCCCATGCTACCTTCCGCATCCCTGTGACAGAATACAGCAGAAAACTTTTATTCTGGCTCCCAGATTAAAACTGTGAGTGCAGGTTATAACCTCCTAGCCTGCCCCTATGTCTACCAGCTAGAGCCCATGCCCAAAGAGCTCAGAATCTTACAAAACAGCAGCACCAGCTGAGGACGAACGGTTCAGACCACATGAGCCCGTGAGGGGCATTTAACACTGAAGCCGGAACAATGCTGCCAGTCTTCTGTGAGAGAGGGCGGAACTGCAGGATGTGAGCCCCCAAACTGCAGATACAGCACTGCCACCTACCAACCAGAAGCATCAGCCTGACGTGGGAGGAGGCAACTTCTACTGTGCTAAACCACGGAAATTTCAGGATCTCTCAGTTTCTCGCGGTAATGCGCCCAATACTGCCCCCAGCTAACGCAGCAGCATCGTCAACCTTGTAACTCCTTCTCACGAAGATGCTCATCGGCCTCCACGAGCTCAGCGCATGCAGCTGAGACTGATTTAAAGCAAGAAAATGGCTCATAGAGAAGAGTTTCTGGCCAGTGACCTGCCTCCCTACTGCTCTGTAGGATTCCACAGCCCTGCAGAGTCCCAACTTATCAATCAACAGTTGGGGGGGATGCTAGTGACATTACCAGAATACTCAAAAGCCTCATAAAATTCAAAACTGCTATTTCTCACTCCATTTAACTCTCAGCAAAAGTGTGAGTAAAGTTAATGTTGCCAGGTCTCTGCCGAGATTGCAGAGTTTTACCCGTTGGGGATAATGAAATTGTCCTGACTGAACAAATGACTATACTGCTTCACTTCTGTGGACAAACAAGAATGACATCAGGCATGAGAGTGGAGTATTTCAGCATAGAGTCAGCATACAAACATCAACACACAATAGTCAACAGTGCTACCATGTCCCAGTAACAAGTTTATGAAGAAGGAATCTTTTTAATCCCATTCATGGTAGTTTCAAAAATATCTATAAATAAACTTAGCAAAGGAGGCAAATGGCCTTTACTGTGAAAACTTAAAGAATCTGAAGAAGGTATTAGATGGAAAGACTGGCCTGCTCACAGATTGTTGGAATTGATATCATTAAAATGACTGTTACCAAAAAATCTGCAGATTCAGTGATGTTTCAATTAAAATCCCAATGATAGTCTACATAGAACTAAAAAGAAAGTCTTAAAATTCACAAACTACCCAGAAGAAGCAAAGTAGTATCATAATACCTGAGTCCAAACTATACAACTGAGCCACAGTGACAAAGTAGTATCATAATACCTGAGTCTAAACTATATATACCACAGAGCCACAGTGACAAAGCACGGATTGGCACAAAAAACCCAAACATGTAAACTAATAAAAATAGAATAGAGGACTCAGAAACAATCCAGCCCATCTACAGCAACCTGGATTTTTTGGCAAATATGTCAAAAGCATGCTTCAGTGGAAAGACAGCCTTTTAAACAAATTGTGCTTGGAAAACTCGATTTCCACAGGTTTCTTTAGAGGCTGGATCTACACCTCTCAACCTGAACAAAAGTCAATTGACAATGAATCAAATATTTCAATGAAACACATAAAGCCACCAGAGAAAAACAGGTAAAATATTTGAAGATGTGGGCACAGGCAAGGGGTTCCTGAAAAGGACTCCACCAACACAGGAAACAATCCTAAGAAATGACAGATGAATTACACAGACTCAAAAAGCTTCAGCGCAACAAAAGGAAAATACTACCAAATAAAAGAGACTGCCTATAGAACAAAAATCTCTCTTTTACTACACATAAGATAGGGAATTCATATTCAGTGTACTTACAGAACTACAATAATTAAGCATCCAGTTAAGAAATCATCAACAAAGCCAAACCATCCAGTTAACTAATGGGCTAATGAGCTGAATGGATTGCTCTTAAAAGAAGAACAAACAGCCAATAAGTACCAGAAAATGTGTTCAACATCCACAGCCATCAAGGAAAAACAAATTAAAATCTCTCTGAGATTCAAGAAAAAAAATGTTGACAATGGTGTAGGAAAAGAGGAATCCTGATTCACAGATGATGGAAATGTTACTGTGAATGCCAATTATAGAAATTAGGATTGAATTTCCTTAAAATGCCAATAGAACTACCATATGGCTCAGTTTTCCCAGTCCTGGATACACACCCAAAGGACTCCAAGTAGGCATACCACAGACACACTTGCACATCCATGTTATCGCTACAACATCCACAATAGCCAGGAAATGGAATCAACCCACATGTCCATCAACAGATGAATGGATGCAGACAATGTAGAATGCATATACAACAGCAATTATGTATTCATAAAGGAAAATGGTAACATTTGCAGGGAAATTAGTATAAATATAAATCTTTGCATTAAGTGAAACAAGTCAGAAAGATAAAGAACTCATATTTTCTTTTACGGGCTGAACACATACCCTGAAATATATATATACAAGTAACATTACTTGGACTGAAAAGGTTGTATTCATATATTTAGAAACACGTACATGTAATAGCAATTAAAGAAAAAGAAGCCATGAATTGGAGAGACAGCAAGTGGGTACATGGAAGGGCTTAGAGAAGGGAAGAGAGGGGGAAATAATGCAATTAGAATATCAAAAAATTAAAAATAAAATAGAAAAAAGTGACTAGAGAAAAGAAAACGTGTGTGCATGTGTGTTTATATGTGTGCACATATATGTTTGTATGTATATGTGTGTATGCATGTACATACATGCATGTGTGTATGTTTGTATGTATGTGGATCATGAGAAGGGAAGAAGAGCTCTTGAAGGAGGCAGGGGACTGTAGACAGCAATGGAATACATGTGACGATAAATTGGAGTGGAGCACTAACTAGGGGACAGGAACCAGGCAGCAGAAGGAAAAGGGCCAGGGGAGGGGAATTAACAAGAACAAGTACAATAACACCTAAGTATGAAGATGCCACAAAGACACCCATTGTTTTATATGCTAACTCAAAATCTAAAAAAGAAAGGAAGAAAATGGAAAATGCACAAGAAGTGGGCCACACCAAGAGGAACATTAGGCTCCCAGCCCTATCCCCTCTGGTGTGTAAGCTTGGGCAAGTCAGTCATTTTTCTCAACCTTTTTTTTTTTTACATTTGTCATCTATAAGATGGGACTCCCAAAGCCCGACTCATTGAAGTGAAGAGGGTTAGAGAAAATGAAGGTTGTATGAGAACTGACTCTCTCAAGTTGTCCTCCAACCTTCATAGGTACAAGCATAAGAACACACACCGAGACATACGTAAAAGAAAATTTAACAGAGGGGGGGAAGGGAGGGGGAGGAGGAGAAAGAGTAAGAAAAGAAGAGGGGAAGGGATGAAATTATTTCTAAATTGAAATTAACAATTTATATACAACATTATGAATTCTTTTCTTAGAAAAGGTCACATGCAGAAACTGTATGAGATAGGGAATAAGGATAAAGTCGGGTCTTTATTGGATGCAGTTGCCATAGAAACAGAGAACCTGGAGCTAACTTAAGTCAGTGGCTCACCATAGTGTGGAATGATGCTCCAGGCCATGGCAGATGCATAGATGCCCCCAGTCATCCAGAAGATGCCCAGCCAGCTAAGGTGTTCACCTCGTTTCTCCCGCGATAAGAACTCAGAAAAGTAGGTAAAAACAATTGGCAGGGAGCCCCCAATACTGAAGAAAAAAAAACACCAGAAAGAGACAATCAAGTAATATACTAAAAAAAAAAGGTCATAAAGGAAATCAAATTGCTTTCTGCTGCAATTTTAGGCTCTGTGATGAAATTCTATTAATTTAGGAGACCAGCAAGGAGGCTTCCCCTCCATTTGGAAAGCAATCTTGGGTTGTTTGGGCTTTGGAAAAGTTATTGCATTTACTTACTTGCTTGCTTGCTTGTTTGTTATTTATGTGTGTGCACACACACAAGACATGGCACGATGCATAGGGGTTAGGCAACACCTTGAGGGAGTTGGTGCTCTCCTTCCACCACGTACATTCTAGGCATTAAACTCAGGTCATCAGGCTTGGTGGCAAGCACTGCTACCTGCTGAGCCATCTCGCACGCTCTTAACTTTAACATAGCATCTTTAAAATCAAACAAAAAAAACTTCATCCAAGTGCTTCCCAAGGTATCACGTGCAGCTAGAGGGCCAGAGGAGATGAACTTACGGTAGACAACAGTGCATACCCTATGCCTGAGATGAGTCTGCAGAAGAGGAAGGCTCCGTATCCCTGCACGAAGGAGGAGAGAGAGGCGAAAGAGGCATTGATGGCCAAGGACATGCTGAGGACTTTCTTCCTTCCCAGTTTATCAGCCAGACCCCCCAGGATGAAGGCTCCTGCCATCATACCTAGGTAGACTATCAGCCCTGTGAAGAAGAAAGAAGGGGGTTAACAAAAGAAGACAAGGCTTTAGAGAGCTTTAGTAACTTTCTACTGCACCCTCAGGCTCTGTAGTGAAATAATGTGAGAACTGAAGAGACCAGCCAGGTGCTGGTCACGAGCACTGGTCACCCAATGGACACTTTACCCATCCTAGAAATCCCATGTCAACCACATGAGAAAGGGGATGGAACAAGATCCCCATGGCAAATCAGAAACTCTCCAAAGGTGATTTTCTACACTTGCTGCTATTTCAATGAAGCATCTTTACGCGTCTACACATCAACACAGATGAACTGAAATTAAGATTATCACATCATTCTAAAGGATTCTATTTTAGCCTCACAATCTATAGATGAGAAAATGCTGGAATCTTGCTTTGAAACAAGAAAAGGTGTACCTTAAAGGATCTCACCTGAGATGTGGTGTTTAAAGAGAGAATTTCCAGAGTAAATTGCACTGGAAACATAGCCAAGGCAGAAAATAATGTAAATGTGAAAACAGCCATTAGCAACAGCATCGACTGGCGTGCACACACCTGTGAGCAAGAGTTGCCACGCTACAGTGTTTGGACTTGTAGTTATATAATTTATAATGATGTGGGATGAGTCCAATTTCACTCCTCTGCATGCGGGTATCTAGTGTTCGCCACGCTGTTTATTCACGAGATTGTCTGTCCCCTGTTACATTTTATTGGCATCTTTCCCAAAGACAGACCCACCATGTGGCTAAAGAGATGATTCTGTGCATAAAAGCACGGGCTGCTCTTCCAGAGGACTTGGGTTCAATTTTCAGCATGCACATGGCAGCTCAAAACCATCTGTGACTACAGTTCCAGGGAACCCAACACCCTCTCCTGGCCTCCTCAGGCACCAGGCACACATGTGGTGCACAGACATCGATGCAGACAAAACATTCGTACACATTAAGTGAATCTAAATATACATATTTAAAAGATCAACCAACCCTAAATTTGTGACTCTATTGGTAGGTCATGATTCTCTTCCACTGGTTCTTTATTTCTGCCCCAGTACCATTCTGTCTCAATCTCTATAGTTTTGAAACATATGAAGTTGGGTGGTGTGATGCCATCAACTTTGTTCCTTTAGCTCAAGGTTTCTTTGGCTATTCAGTGCCTTGTATTACAAACAAATTTTATATTTTTTCTAACACAGAAAAAAATACCATTGGGATTTTGATAAGGATTGCATTCTGGGTAGTATGAGGATTCTGAACACTTACTTGTATCTTCTTCAACATTCTTCTTCAAGGTTTTATAGCTTAGTGTGTGGCTCTTTTATTTCCTTGCTTAAATGTATTCTGAAGTCTGTATTGATGCTGTTGTAAATGGCATTGGTTTTAATTTCTTCTTTTCAGATAGCTCATCCTTAACATATTTCAGAAACACTACTGATTTTTGCGTGTAGATTCCCCATGCTACAACTTAACTGAATTTGTTCACTAGTTATAACAAGTTGTTTTTATGGTGTTCAGGTTTTTTAAATTTTATTTTATTTTATTGTTATAGGGCTGTATCATCAGTAAACAGACACTTTTGTTTCTTCCTTTTTAATTGAGATGGCTTTATTTTTCTTGCCTGAATGCTCTCACTGGGATATTCCAGAACTAACTGGAAAGAATGAAGCATCCTGACCTCACTCCTGGTCTCATTAGGAAGCTTTTACTATTAAGCATGATACTGGCTCAGGGCTTGTCACTCACAACTTTTAATATGGTGATGTGCATTCCTTCTTCGCCTGACCTGCTTTAAGTTTTTAATCATTGCACTGGATAGCTTTATGTCAGCTTAACATAAGCTATTGTTATCTGAGAGAAGGAAGACCCAATTCAGAAAATGCCTCCCTAAGATCAGTCTGTAAGATTACAAACCTGTGATACATTTTTAAATTAGTGATTGATGTGGAAAGGTCCAGATAGCTGTGGATGATGCTACCCTGGGCTAGTTGTCCTTGTTTCTATAAGAAAACAAGCTGAGCAAGCCATGGACAGCAAGCCAGTAAGCAGCACCCCTTCATGGCTCTGTATCAGCTCCTGCTTCCGGGTCCACACCCTGTTTGAGTTTGAAAGAAGTCCTGACTATGGTTGTGGAAACATTAGCCAAATCAACTCTTTCCTCTTCAAGTTGCTTTTGGTCATAGTGTTTCATCATATCCATAGAAACGCTAAGACACAAATATTGAACTGTCTTTATATTGCAAGAAAAAGAACTCCACTTTGATCATGTGTTATGATCCTCCAAATTTGCTATTGTATTTGATTTTGTGATTATTTCGTAATTTTTTGTTGATGATTTTTGTATAAATGATTACTGGGGACTTTGCCTATAATAATCTTTCTTTGAGTTTTCTCTGTCTAACTGTAACAGGCCCCCAGACTTTAGCACAATTGTCTCCATGATAGAAGCATTGTTCAGGCCTTAAGATCCAGCACACAGGCAGCAACTGCTGTGGGATAAGTTCTTGTACACTGTAAAGATTTGTCACTCGTATTAGTTTAATAAAACATTAATTGGCCAGTAGCCAGGCAGGAAGTATAGGTGGGGTGACCAGGAGAATTCTGGGAAGAGAAAAGGCTCAGCCTACAGTCGCTATCCAGATGCAGAGGAAGCCAGATGAGAATGCTGCACTGAGCAAAGGTACCAAGCCATGTGGCTAAGCATAGACAAGAATTATGGGTTAATTTAAGTTGTAAGAGCTAGTTAATAATAAACTTGAGCTAAGAGGCCAAACAGTTTGTAATTAATATAATCCCCTGTGTGTTTCTTTGGGACTGAATAACTGCAGAACCAGAAACTTCTATCTACAAGCAACAGTTGCCAAACCAGAACTAAAGGCTAGGTCCCTTGTTCCAGGATATGACTGAGAAACTCCCTAAATGTACTAACTTTGCTTTTTTAGTTTCTGTAGTTTTGATTCTTTCTAACTTTTCTTGTTAGCTGAAGTGTATCAACCAGGATGTGGGCTTTGTACATAAAACACCAAGAGTTGTACATCTCAGGGTCACACGATTTGGGCTAGTTCCTCCATTCAGTGGCTAGCCAGCAAATAAAGAGTTTCTTTTCAGCTTTCAGAATGTGTATGCATGGCTTTAGCATCACAGTGATGTTGACTTCATAAAAATGCATTTGGAGATGCTTAAACTTTAAGGGAAGACTTTAAGAAACATTGCCATTAGTTCTTCAGCTATTTGGTAGGGCTCACCGGTGAAGACCTCAAGTCTTAGGTTTTTCTGTACTGACAAGTACTTGATTACTGATTCAATCTCTACTCATTTTTAGTCTCTTCAGGTTTCCTGCTCCTTGTGATCTGGTCTTAGCAGTATGTTTCTATGGGTTTATCTATTTTTGGTCATCTAATTTGTTGACACATACTTGTTCACGGAGGTCTGTTATTACCGTTTATATTTCTGTGGTGTCAGCTGCAATGTCCCCTCTCCCCTTTATTTTTGTGAGTCTGCTCTCTTTTTCCTTAGGTCAGCCAAAAGTTTATCAGTTTTGTCTATATTTGAAAAAAATGAGCCTACAGCTATTACACGTTACTGCACCTTGTAGATAAACATTGACTAGATTTCTTGTCTCTATATTAGTCCATTCTTCTTCATTACTCACCTCCAGGACAATCTGCTAACTGGGGAATGGTTCCTTCATTCCAAGGAGATAAACAATAAAATATATGATCATCACCAAGTGAGAAAATCCAGAAAATATATGGGTCAAGTATTATTAAATCATGGAAAAGGAATCTCCCTCTGTGGCAAGGCTTCCAAGAGAGAAATGTTCTACTCTTCTTGCAGTGGACATTAAAGACCTTGCCTGCAGCTAGGAAAATGGCTCAGTGAGAAAAATGCTTTTCATACAAGCATAAAGATCTGATTTCAGATATCCAAAACCCACATAAAAGTATAAGTTTGTAATCCCAGACAGGAGACAGAGACAGGAGAGCTCCAGAAGCTCACGGGCCAGTTAGCCTGCTACGGGCAGTAGAAAACAACAAGATGACCTCATCCCAAACAAGGTGGAAGTCCCAATTTGTCCTCTGATCTCCACATACACAACATAATATGGACATGCTTGCACTCATATACCTGAGTGCACACACATATACCCACCCACACATTGTACACACACAAGACAGTGTCCAGTGACATGCACAAACCCAGGAAAACAGAAAGCAAGTCTGGTATGTCTGGATGACCACTGGCATGTAGCTGAGTGGGAATGGAGTATAGTTGATGGTGGCGGTGGCTGATGGGGAGCTGAAGCTAAAGTGTAAGACCCTACTCACACAGAGCTCTGTGTCTGTGTGTGTGTGATAAAGGAGGGAGCCTGAGCTCTTGCATCTCTAAGAAGCTCTCAGGTGAAGCTGGCCCTGCTGGTTCAGAAAAAGAGACTTGGCATAGCAAAAGGACTGACGTTCTTTACACAGTGAGGAAGGACACTGGCCTTGGAACCCAGAGATTGCACTTACCAAGTATATGGTTTTGGAGATAAATCTTTTGTCTTCTTGGGGAGGGTCTTACCTACCTCATTCATAAACTATTTGCTGAACTCCAAACCATATTCCAAAACTTTTTAAATAAATACAAATCATGAAAGATGAGGTTCTGTAGATATCTCACTTAGAAGCTTTTCAGGTTAGAAACAAGCCTCATGAGATGCCTTAGAAAGAAAGGCGCCTACCACTGGGCCTGACAGCCTGAATTCAATCTCTGTGACTGTACAGTGGGAAGAGAGTGATGAATTCCCCCAAGTTGTCCTGTTTTCACATGCCACACACACACACAATAAAAATAAACAAATGTATAAAAATTCAACGTAAGCCTAAACACAGATATCTACTGAGGGCCACATAAGACAAGTGGCTTCCAGGTTTACCCGTTAGCTATCTCAGAAGTGAAAACTGAGCCAGGCATTAAACTACTGTATCCCAGCTCCAAAGCTCTTCTGGACCTTACTTGACACTTCTCCCTCTAAGTTCTTCCCACAGAGGATGATAGAGAGTAGATGAAGGTCCTTTTTATTCTATCCTGATGAACCTCTGATGGTTTCATCATTATCACCCGGACAGCAGCAATGCCCCATCTTTGTAGCAGCGGGATCCAATTAGCAAAAGCCCCACTGTGCCATCTTCCTCTCTCACACCAGGGTGAGCCCTCCGAGGACCCTTCTTCTGGAACACAGCTCCAGGGTAGCCCTTCTCTGGTCTGTCCAATTATAATAATTCCAGTACCTTCTCTCTGTCTGCAGTCCTACGGGTGCTAGCTGCACTCTCCTTTCACTATTTCAGCCATGCTTTTCAAGCACATTTCACTCACCCAGTTAGTCATCTTCCACACACAAGTCTTTTCAGGTAACTGATATGATGTTGGTGTCCTTTCTATTCCCCGACAGATCTGGACTCACCAGGAAATCGGCAAGTCTTAGAAATTGGATATTCAATTCCACCACCACCCCTCATTTTATCAGATAAAGGTTTAGCCCCAAAAAGCTCATGACTTTCCCAGAATCTTGATGCTGACTGAGGGTCTACAATCACTACCTCCCTGGTTTCCTGGCACCAAGCCTGGCGTTTTCACAGGCAAACTTCCCCGTCCAAGCCAATGGCGGCACAGGAAGAGCAAGATTCTTAAATGAGGTTGGGGAGCAGTAATGGAAGAGAAATGACCCTATCCATCAGGGAAGAGAGATGTGAAATTAATGACGCCTCTGAAATGGCTGCACTACCAAACTCGTTTAGAACCTGCCTTTAGGTGAAGAAATTAAGACAATAAATTTGGAAAATTGGAGTGCAGTGGAGTTCTCAGAAATTACTTTAGCTTGAAGCAGATGAGAGACTACTTAGAAAGGATGAATTGTCCTTCACTTCCATTCAACAGGCTGCTGAGAGATGAGGGAAGTGGCCCCAGTGCACTGAGGTTTTTTTTTTTTAAGGAAATTCAAATTTGGGATTACTACATAAAAAATAGAGCTGATAATGTCAGATGGAGGTGGATATGGCCAGGTGGGCATAGCTTTCAACTGGTGACACCACAACAAAGACAATGGAATCCTTCTGCATGGAAAAGAAAGCAGTCTTCAATGACAGCCATGCTAGAAGAAACAGACACATCTTCACATCTTGCACAATTACCCAGCCACATGGTGATGGTTAGACAGAAACATCTTTATAGACTTCGGCCAGTGGTCTTCTTACAGAGCTGTCATGGAGACAAGAGATGGGCTGGGAGAGGCAGAGAGGTCCAGCATGAGAGCGTATGTGCAACCGCCATACGTTCCTATTGTTGCC
>LOJH01037165.1:0-15330 GCA_001685095.1 Ellobius talpinus | reverse complement strand
GCGGGAGCCGGGCGGGACAAAAAGCAGGCCTGCTCTCCCCTATCACAACACTGTGCTGGGTTTGGACAGGGCAGAGTAGAGCTAGGTGGGGAAAACTACACTTGAAGGCTGGAAGAAAGAAGGCAGAGTCAAGGAGATCCCATGTAGCCCCGCTGGAGACAGACACTGGGGATGGAACTTTACCTGGTAAGCCAAAGTCACGTGGCAATACACAGATTAATGGAGATGGGCTAGTTTAGGATATAAGAGTTAGCCAGAAATACGCTTAAGCTATTGGCCAAACAGTATTGCAAATAATATGGTTTCTGTGTATTATTTGGGGGCATTTGCAGCCAGAATTGAACAAGCAGCATCCTACAACATTTTTTTTTTACTGGGAGGGGGCATAAAATTGTTGTAAAGGAACTGACTGCTGTGTATAGGAAGTGGTATTAGACTAGAGAAAGGGGCACAGATCCAAGGTTGCACGGAGGGCAATTTGTCGGAGTTCTGCTGACAGAAGTGTAATCAAAAGTGGTCTCAAGACAAGAAGACTCCTGAGATTTGGGTCAGAGGACAGGGACTCATATAAGGGTCAGGAAAAAAAAAAGCAGCTTCATCTAGGCTGAGTGATTCTCATTTGTCATTTATCTCAAGCTAATGTCAAAGCCGTCAGGTGTGTTCCCAAGGTTGATGGCACTGGATCTGGTGTAGAGCTCTGTATAGTACTCTGATGCTTTGCCTGTCTGCAGCACACTGGGGAACAGGGAGAAGAAAACAGGCTAGGGCTAGTCAGGGGGGAAAGAGGGATTAGGACTCAGACGGCTTCACTCAAACAGAATCCCTAAGACAGTCTTGGGAGACATCGAAATGCACAGCACAGCATACTTGTATTTTACCAAGGTAATTTTGTAGTTTTGAATATGGAAATAAAAATATGAGCATAAATGCTTCATTGTCTTTTATGCATGGTTATATTTTAAAGATTATTTTATTTTTAGATGTGCGTGTATGTATGTATGTGCATGTATGCATGTGCGTGCGTGCGTATGTGTGTGTGTGCACGTGTGCGTGCATGTGCTCCCAAGGAAGCCAGAAGCACTAGATTTCTCTGGCTTTGTAATGACAAGTGGTTATGAAGTGCCTAAGCTAAGGTAAGCATTCAGAGCTGAATCTGGGTTCTCTAGAAGGGGAATGACCACTCTTCACCATGAGCCCTCACTCTAGTGCCGCCTAGTGGCTATTACTAACTGTAATCTACCTCTGTTTATACTTATCAAACCCTAGGAACTGGATTTTTTAAAGTACCATTGTTATTCTCCCTCTCTCTCTCTCTCTCTCTCTCTCTCTCTCTCTCTTTCTCTCTGTCTGTCTCTGCCTGAGATAGGGTCTCTCTGTGTAGTCCAAACTGACCACAGACTTCTGCCTCAGTCTCCCAAATTCTGGGATTACAAGTGTGACTTACCATGGTCACCAATAATCTTACATCCTTGCTAAGTGGAGAATCCTTGGCAGCCTTCCAAAGCACCGAATGGATTCAGATAGGGAAATGAGATTTTCCCTGGAACTCTAAAATCTTGGTGATCCAGTTTTTATCCCAAAGGATTGTTCTCAATCCCTGTCAGTCAACTTTCCAGTTTTACAAGAACTGAGTAAGACCATGAGACTTGAACCAGAAGCAAAAAACGTCTTAGATGTTTGCACTGCAGAATGCAGAACTCGAGCAGGAGGGAAAATGCACTCTGACAACCCCCGTGTATTCCAGGATTTGCACGGCCTCCAGAGATCAGAGCCCCTTGGCTGGACATTGTCCACATCGTAGGACAAAAACAATTAGTTAGATTTAAAGGGAACGGGACTTCAACGGAGCCCACGGGCACCTCACACACTGTTGTGAGTCCGCAGTGATAGACTGCCCTACTGGGTAGAAATTGCTCAGTGTAGCATATAAAAAAGCAGTGTCCACTACTTCTAATTACGCTGTGGGAATAACTGGCTTCTCTTCAGATTAAATAAATCTTTAGTCTTTTACAGTTCTACCACGAAACTCAATGGAGTCATCAAGTCCTGTATTGTCCCCCAACAGCCTTCTTTGCCTATTTCTAAAGGCATTTCTTGTAGGCATTCAAGAAGAAAATGAAAAATCCAAAGTCTGAGTTTCACTTAGAGATATAAGGGCGACAGTCACTACCTTCAGCTGTGGTGAATGTAGTCCTTTCAGCTATAGCACTTTTAAATGGAGCAGAGACGTTCATTCAGCTAATGTTAATATGCATCAGAAATGAAAAACCAGACATTGGTCATATCCATATAACTACTTTTGAAAAACTCATTGAGTCTTTTCAAGACAGGGGAATCAATTAGTGAATAGTAAGTTACTTTCAAAAAGAAAATCTGCCCACTGTTGCTGTGCAAAACTATTATTAGAAAATGTATTTCTGCACAGTGAATATGTTTTTAGATTAAAACTAAGCCATTTGTTCAGAAAGAAAAATTAAAACCACCTATTGGGTACAGTGATGTGTGCCTGTAGCCAGCTACTGGAGAGGCTGAAGTATTGTAGTTGCTTGATCCCAGGAGTTCGAGACCAGCTTGAACAACATAGTGAGAATTCATCTTTTACAAAAAGAGCATGAAACTCTTCAGACTTTTGAGTCACATACAGTGTTCCAATTTGAAACTTGCCATTAAAACTAGAAGGTATTTTCACACACACACACACACACGTTTTAATTTTGAACACAGTGTAGTTTTGACCTCTTGATGTTTTAAGTAAGTAACACAAAATGAAAAATAAGCTCAGAGTCTCCTTCGAGATTTCTTCTTTAAAAAGAAAATCAAGATCAGCTGCTCTCTTCATCAGCACATGTACTAAAACAGAAACAACATAGAGAAGATCAGCAGGGCCCTGTGCAAGAATGACGCGAAATCCGTGAAGCATCTCATATTTCAAATGAATAAATGAAAACCTAAATCTGAATCTAAAGCTGCGCTGGGTGAAGCAATGAGAATTTAATCTCCCAGGGAGCAGAATGAATGCGAGCTGCTTCCAAGGATCTGAATTTTGGGTGCCGCAAAGAGAACACCTGTCGCGTTCCGCTAACGGGCTTTTTCCCTTCTGCAGCCTCAGGGTTAACCTGGGTGGTTCTGAGGCAGCTCGGTATCTGCTTCTAAACGGCAGTAGTTTCTGATCATAGTTAGGGGGAACACTGCATGAAAGCAGCTTGTCAGCAGGCAGGTGATGTTGAGATGTCTTTACTGTGTGAGCATGCCCTTATCATCAGTGAGCATCAAGGCACGTGCACCACGAAACCAAGCATCTATCAGACAAGTCAAGCCACACTGAGTTAGTTCTCCCAAAGAACAAAGTTCACTTGGACAGGATAGGTAGCCTTCCCAGGATTAGGTGAGAAAGGCGGGTCCTTTCTCCTATGAGGGACTCTACAGTCCTGAGCCACACACAGATCTGATTACGGGAGGCTGCAGAGCCACAGTTCCTGCAAGCCTGTGAAGCACCATGCACCAAAACCACACTCTCTTACTTTCACAGGAGCTCGCTGCCACTTGCCTCCTTATATGGTCCTTGGCCCCATTTTCTTCTGCTTAAGCAATCCCACCTAAGAAATGAAGACTTGAAGGGACAAGAATCATTTCTTGTTATGATGTATGCAAAAAGTATTATTTGTTTTTCATAAGTGTGCCATTTACTCTCATGTTTATCTTTTTACTTTTCTAATCATAGCCAAATACAGCCAGTGAGGAAAGACAGCTTGCTGGTTGTAGATAGCAGTTTTGGTGGGATGACCCTTGGAGGTGGTCTGGATTAGAGCCAGTGGTACCCACGGTATACCTTCCCAGCTCAAGGATAGACATCTAGGTGCCAGTGAGTTGAGAGGGGACTTTCCTGAACACAGAGTCTCAGCACTGAAGTTGAGATCCTGTGGGGGAGCAGAGGCTTCCTGCCAGCACTGGATAGTGCAATGGGAAGGGGCAGAAATGCATTGCTCATAGCTAAAAGGAGGTATCTTTAGGATGCAACCCGAACCAGAAGGTATAATGAAGCTAAACCCACTCTCTAGCACAGGAGGCCGGTGACATCCATGCTAAGTCTCCAAAAAGTACCTTTTGGAAGCCGTAATGGGTTTCTCTTTTGTCTTTATTTTTATCTAATTTGTCTAATACCTATTTCAATGCCTTAAACTTTTATTTTATTTAATTTTAAACTTGTCATTTACAAACAAAATTGTAACATATTTATAGCATATGGCATCAGGTTTTCGTGTATGTACCCTGGATTGGTTAAACAGAGCTTCACAATATATCTGTTAAACAATGTGCAAGACCATGATGAAACTGTAGTCACGTTTCTGCGAGGCATTACAGGGTTTATTTCTGGCCTCTGATGGAACTTTGGTGTCTTTTGACTGACATCTCTCCAGTCTCCCTACTCTCCTTTTCATTCTGTTTTCATGACCCCAGTTATTTTTTTAAACACTGTGAATATAGGTGAGAGAGTGCAGTGTTTGCTTTTCCGTGCCTGGATGGCTTCTTTTGGTGACTTCTGTATCTATCTATGTTGTTAAAGTGGATTGTTTCCTATCTGGAAGGATGAACGCTATTCCATTGTAGAGATAGACCACATGGCCTGTATCTTTCCATCAGTGAATGGAACCCTGGTTTGATTCCGAGTCTTGGCTATTGCCCATAACCCCGGGAGTCAGGTGCCTCATCATAGCCTAGGGTAGGACTGCTGAGTCATTTGGTTTCGTTTTAGGTATATGATTATGGGAGAACTGCATATTTTCACTTTTAGAGAAATATCCTAGTGTTTTCCATAATGGCTACGCTTTTCCCATCATCATCGACAGTTTTATTTGCCTTACGGTAGAGACTGAACCCATGGTTCTCATACATGTTCAGTAAGTGCTCTATTTCAGAGTGAAATTTCCAGATTCTCACCTTTGTATTTATTTATTGTCCTTCTTGATAATAGTTATCCTAGTAAGTATGAAGTGATGCCTCATTGTCATTTTAATTTGTGTTTCCCTGGTGATTAGCAATGTGGATCATTTTTTTTCATATACCTGCTGGCCAAATGTATGTCTTCTTTTGAGAAATGGCTCTTCAGGTCTAAGTTCCCTGAATTTCAATGACCAAGTTAAAGCTAGCAGCTAAGTGATTTGTCTCATCTGTTCACTCATTAATTCATTCAAAATATTGAGTGCCTGCTCTCTGCCAAACACTGTCAGGAGAAATATATCCAGGGACATAGCAGTGTCTCTCTTTTTGTGAGATTTATATTTAAAATGACAACACCAGCTCTTAATAAGCACTTGCTCTATGTCCCCGGTGTTCTCATTTGCTCCCCACCGCTCTATTTAGTCCCCTGTTTGTACCACTTTCTACATAGAGAA
Organism: Ellobius talpinus; assembly: GCA_001685095.1. NCBI lineage: Eukaryota > Metazoa > Chordata > Mammalia > Rodentia > Cricetidae > Ellobius > Ellobius talpinus. The sequence goes on along the minus strand of LOJH01037165.1, from coordinate 9,937 downwards.
CTAGAAGTCCAGAAACAAAAGTCCCTGGTCCAAGGCACAACAGATGCAAACCCCCCGAGTCAGGCTACCCAGTGAGTCCTTACACCATGATGAGGGAGGGAGCGTCCCAGCCCCTGAAGCAAAGCCCCACAGGTAAGGTTAAGGAACCTGTGCTGAACAAGGCTCACAGACTTCATAGCTCTGTTGTGCCTGAATCCTAGGACCCCCAGGAAGACCACCATGGAGCCACACTTCTGAATGCAAAGGCAAGGTTTCATTTATTAAGTACAGGCTGGCTCGGGTTCTCTGTTTCACAGTCTGACACACAGCAGATGGAGGGAGAAGGACCCCATATATTTTTGCAAGGGGTTTATAAAGACAAAACTACAAAACAGTCACAAGATCACAATCTCAAAATACAGAATTACTTATCCTATATTATAATTGGCTAAAGATTAGGTAAAGCTCAGCTGTTAGTTCCTGATAGGCTATTATTATCTAAGGGTCATAGCAACAGCCCCCCCCGGTTTCATCTTCCAGACATCTGCTGACCCTTTGCTGACCGCAGGGGTTGGTTGAAATATTACCCAGCTGATAGGGGAAGTTGGGGGGTCAACATTCTCCCTATGACTACGGGTAAGGGAATGGGCTGCAGTCAGCAAGTTTGTGTAACTTAAGTTTTTCCATTAGCTAATACTTCCTCTAAAGAGGAGTCCTGCAGCCTTCAGCTTCAGCAGGGGGCTAGGGGTTCAGCCTTCAGCTTATCCTGGGGGCTGTTGGCCTTCAGCTTTTCCTGAGGATTAGGGTGTAGTTCAAGGTCCCAAAAGGGCCCAGCCCAGACATGGAATCTTTGCCAGTCTCACAGTTCTACTACCTGCTCACATCTAATTGGAAGACGCTGTGCCATCCAAAAGGAGTTTGTATGTCCTGCTTAGTTTCCATTGTCCACTTGACATAAAACAGAGTCATCTGGGAAGAGAGAACCTTGCCTGTAGATTTTCCCTTCCAGATCAAACTGTCCTGTGGTGGTCTTGGTTGATGATTAACATGGAAGGGTCCGTCCCACTGAGGGTGGTGCCATCCCAGGGCAGTTGGGACTGAGCCAGACTCTGCTATGGTTCCTGCGGTACTTTGTGGTACTCCCATGTGCAGTACAAGCAGGTTCACCTTCAGACTCTTGCTGGGCTCCTACCTTGACATCTCTCAGTGGTGACCTACGACCTGAAAGTGAAAATATAGAAAACCTTTCCTCTTCCAAGCTGCTTTTGCTCACAGCACCAGAAAAGCAAACCATGGAACACATTCTCTAGAACCCGAGAATCTCTCTGCTGGTGGGGGTCTTTGAGGACTCAGGCTTAAAAGGCCAAGGGAGGAGAGGAAAAACAAACAAAAATACAAACAAAGCCAACAGGGAGGAGCAATGATGGATGAGAACTTCAGAATAAGATTTGCTGCCCACCCCAACCCCCAACACACACACTATATCCTTTTGCCCATTTCTGTTTTTTGTTTGTTTGTTGCGTGATGAGACAGAATTTAAATCTCAGCTCTGCAACACTTGACTATGTGGCACTGGGTTCAGACAGGTTAGTACCTCTCTGAACGACAATAATCTAATTTATAAAACACTAAGAGTAGCGCATCTTATAATGGCATTGAAAGGGTCATTTAAGAAACAAAGAAAAGCTCTAGGAAAGGTCTCTGGCACACATACTTATTCAAGACTAAAGCATATTGATTTTACTTATAGGACAATACTATGTTGTTTAAATGAACATAATAAACTCTATCATCTCCTCCAGTGTTTTTCCTGTACTTTCTCCTTTGTCTGCCTAGCTGATCAAGCTTTGTACTTGAGTTGAGCAGGATTATTAGGTCTTTGACTTAGTCTGTGTCCTAGCTGGTTGCAGTTGCTCTAACTAAAGAACTGTAGACTGAGTAACTATACGTAACAGAAATTTATTTCTGATGGTTCCTGAAGCTAGGAGTTCTCAATTAATATGTCTGCAGATGTGGTTGATGGGGAAGGACTCTTTCCTGGTTTATAGGTGACTGCTTATGGCTATGTCCTCATGTAGTACAAAGGGTAAGGGCTGTGAAATTTCTTTTTATAAGTTTAGTGATCCAGTTGGCGAGGAGCCCAGCCTCATATTCTATCACCTCCCAAAGGCACCACCTCCTCCTGCATCACATCAAGGGGTTAAAATACAATTTATAGACAGATGGATAAATCTAAGGTATTTCTTAGAGAGAAATAAAGCAGGCTACACTCCCTAATGTCAGTCTTTGTGTGAGCTCTACCCTGGACAATTTGACCAAACATTCAAGGGGATATGATGGCAACAACATAGCCATGGCATTTTCTCCTTAGGACAAGCAGTGCCACTTGGGTAAAGTTGATATTTGATTAGATGTTATCTTGACATTTTTCACTGAAACCAGACATCTCTTTAATAATTCATTTAATGTCTGAAATTTTCTTCACATTTAATCTCTGTTTCCTAGTGTCATTGGAGATCAAAATATATAGAGATTGTATAACATACAAATAATTTAGTAGAAAAATTGCTGTTTTTTCTATTATGTGTGAAGAACAGATGAAGCATAATTAATAAAAACTCAGAGACAGATACTGGTGTTCAACTTGAAGACCAGAAAAGCAAAGCAGCCAGCCACTGGCTCTTACACTGACCTCAGTCCAAAACTGGTGATCCTGCCTCCAGGAAGCCTAAGAATGAGATTGAGACTGAGAACTGTCTCCTCGCATTTTATAATTTAGAGGCTACACGAGGACCACTGCGCCAGGGAGGTGCATTTAGAGCTACACGAGGCTCAGTGTACCACGCAGGTAGAGGCCACATAAATAGGAAACTTGGGAGTCCAGCACACGAGGCACTGACAGACTGTGTGTGTGTGTGTGGATGGCTCAATGACTTGGCTGTCCTGTAAGTGATTGCTGCAGAGGCTGCGGAATAAAGGTTTCAGAAGTCCCAACCTGAGCTGTGAGCTGCACACAGAGGTGTTCAGGTGCTGGGGGATCCACTGGTGGCCCCAAAGTTGAGATGATGCCATGGAGGTACTTAGCCCCAAGCTCAGAGAAGTTCCTTGGTCAGCTATATGGCTCTGAAATGCCTTAGTGAAAAATGTTCTCAGCAGGCAAGAATTTTACATTATGGATACAGCTCTCTGGCAGGGTGTGGTTATCAGTAGCTACAAATAACCAAGGAAATGGAACTTAGTGGAACACTACAGTTTTTTAAAATTGTGTAAAACCAGTCTAAAGCACCTTTTTTTGTTTGTTTGTTTTTCTAGTCAGGGTTTCTCTGCGTAACAGTCCAGGCTATCCTGGAACTTGCTTTGTAGATCAGGCAGGCCTCAAACTCACTGATATCTGCCTGCCTCTGCCTCCCAAGAGCTGGGATTAAAGGTGTGCGCCACCACCCCTGACCTAAGGCACCATTGAGGATCTGAATGTGTTTCCATAGAACAATGATACACTTTGAGGATTGTGCTTTCTAGAAAGTACCGATTAGGGAAGGAGGGGAGTGTTCCCTGATTGTACACAACACTTTCTCACGCCTTCTTCAGCTTATATCCAAAGAAAAGGAGTCTTCATTTATAAGGATGTTGAAACTCATGGATTTCCAGAGATGGCAACTGAAGGTCAGGATGTGGATGTCTTTCTCTCTGGCACATCCCGTGTCCAACAGTTAAAACTGCACGTACAAGTCATTTCCTGTTTCTGGGAACAGACTGTAAGGGCCAAGATTTTCTGAGACGTCACCTCTTCGTTAATTGTCCCCATCTCTAAGCCGAAAACCCTGCTGACAAAGGCAATGCATCATTTGGCTCCTGGTCAGAGAGATGGTTCTGGCCCCATCAAGTAAGCAGGTTTCAGACCCAGGGAACCAGGGGCTGGGGTCCAACCGAGACTTGCTGTTCCCCTCGGGATCCATTGTGATGCTCCTGGCCTGCTTTCTGTAGTTGGTGAGAAAGCAAAGCCTGCTGGTAATGAGTTGGCTGTGCCATAGCGCCCTTCCACCCATCTTGGCTGTGCTGATCTGATGTTGAAATGAGGCACAGCGCTGCCAGGATGAAGAGGAGGCCAAGGACATGGGAGAAGCACGGAGCACTTCTCAAGCTCAACCGAGGGTGAGGGAGAGTCCCAAAGAGCATGCTACCCATATTTACCCAGTGGCTCGGGAAGGCTACAGCTGGCAATTAGTAATGACTGCGTGCAACTCACACCCCACAGGATCCACAGTGAAACCTACCTGCTCCGTGTTTGTTTTCAGTGGCAGCAGGCCCCAAAGAGGCTGTCTTCCAAACTGGCCTGCAGGGAACGTGCAGGCCTCCCTCCTCAAGTCTGTTTCCTCAGACATCCCTCTGCAACAGAGAAACCTGACCCCCAAACAGTCTGGCATGGGGAGTGAAGCTGTCCAAATGCAGCAGTGACATTTTCTGGCCACTACCTTGGCTGTCTGTGAAATCACATCTTGCCTTCCAGCCTCCACACCTGCTCGGCTCTTAACAGCTCCCTTGGGCCAGCCTCCAGCTGGGCTTCATTTAGGGAAACAAGAAGGAGGACAGGCTTCTCAATAGAAATGACAGTAGGGTTCACTTTGTTCATTGACATCATTCTAAAAGTGAAGACAGGAGGCCAAAAGTGTTGAGGTTGCTGTCCCTAAGCCAGCCAACTACTGCAGGGAATTAATGCAAACAGATGGGCCTGTTCTCAGTGAGGTCAACTGAGCCAGCCCCTGCCTCCCGCCACCCACACCTCCACAGCGTTCATGGGTGAGGGAGCAGAGAGCGATTCTCCAGTGAACACAGTGCGCTATATTAATACAGCAGTATGAACAATTCGGCCAGATAATTGAGGAGGCACTTTGATTTTACCCTCAATCCATCATTCTTCATGTGCCCACTTGGAAGAAGCAGACCCACAGGAAAGTAATCAGGAAGACAGGAATGGATGTTTTCAGGTAGCTGGAGCTTTGTTCTCAAACCTATAAGAAATTGATCAGGTTGAATTTAAGGCACAGCCTGACAGGTATTTGAGCAGATATCGCTCCGGCTACCTAATTCTAACCTCCCAGCTAGCCACTGGCCACAGCAATAGAGTAAGCTTCAAAGAGGTTGTTGATAGTTCTGCAAGGGAGGAAATAGAAAAGGAGGTGAATTGTCTGTGGAAAAGACAGATTCTGCATTCTGAGAATCTCAAAGCTGCCCTTCCTCCCCTACCAAAGCTGGTAGAGGTTTCAAGTCATTTCTTGAGTCTTAAATTCCTAACTCGAGTCTGAGGTTACCGAGATCTAGACAAATCAGTCAAATTTTCTTCTATTCTGACACATCCTGGTCCAGCATCTGCTCTAGTGGCTGCTGGTTTGATGGGATCCTGCAGGGCTGAGAGGTCAACAGAGATCTGTTTTTCTGTTTAAGAAGCTACAGTGTTGAGGGACCAAGGCAAATGGGGGCATTCACCCCTTTCCAGAGACACCTACACTCAGACACTCTGGTAGACTTTCTGCCTTTTCTGGTTACCACAATCTGTCCGTCCAAGAGCTGTGCTGAGGAGAACAGTAGAATTCTGGGACACTGGGAGTCTACTAGAGTCTCACAAACAGGCTGAGCTGGATAAACACTGTTTTGACCAGAGAGCCTGATCTAGTCTGAGAGTATGCATTTCTGTGTGTTTCTGCACAGTGATTCCTCTCAGGCTTGGGTTACCTGGACATGTATAAAAACAAGAAACCATGAAGAGACCATTTGAGATGGTGCTGTAAATATTTTCAAAAGAGAAACAAATTTATAATTTGAACAGTATAGAAGGAGTCCTTCAAACAGTTCCTCTCCCCTTTGCTCCTTCCCTCCCTCCATCCTTTCTCCTCCCCTTTGCCTTTCCTTCTCTGTTCTTTCTCCTTTTCTTTTGTTCCTTCCTTCTCTTCTGCCATAAAAGGAGAAAGTCCTGAGTCATCATGCCCTGAGTCAATGTGCTGCTAACTTGGGCACAGCCATGCCATGGACCAAGAGTCTCAGAGCCTCAGGAAAACGGTCAAGTCCCCTTGCCCCAGCAGTGAGGTACACAGAACTGGCAGACCCTTCCTCTGGTCCGTATGCGAATGCTGGCTGAGAGTGTATGCAGAAAGTATCCACCATAGCTATCTCCCCCACTCCCCTGACAGATGGTTTCAGCCTGAAGACTGTTCTCTTGCAGAGACGGCTCCTAAAGAGATTAGGTAAACCTGCTTCCTTGTTCAGCTGGGTACTAATAAGCTCCATAAGTTCAGCCTGCCTTTCTGTTCACCTGTGTATTACAAACGCCCTGAGCTTTGGGGTGCTACGGTTTCTCCATCAGAGACAGTCCATCCCAGCTTTTCTGTGTGTTTCTCTGTGCAGCTTTTGTTCATGCTTTCGCCATCCTAGGCAGCTCTGTCCCTGAGGCTGTGCTGGCTGTGACTAGGGTTTTATCAGAAAGGAACTTTCTGGAACTTAGGAGCTGGCTTCTGTTGGTGTCCAGGACCAGATCTGAGCTGAGAGCAGTCCTTGGACTTGGTACTTTGTTTCACTTGACAAATGTACCTCATTCTTTTCCTTGAGTTCCAGGAAGGTTTTCACCGCTTGTCAATGCAAGTGCTAGGTAGAGAGAAGGTCAGCATATACAAGCTCTCAATTCTGCTTCCAGCCAATTCCGCCTATCAATTGCTGTAATGCTGCCCACAATTATATCACACTGTGTGCAGTTTTTCATTGAATTATTATTCATCAAGAACATGATTTAAGAATACTCCATCAACTAAAGATAACATGATTTGTTTAATCAGTGTGATATTGAGGCCATTTAGATGGTTTCTGATTTTTCATGCTGATGCCCATTTTTGTATGCATGGTCCATAGATAGCACCATTTCCAGGCAGTAAACTCCCACGTGCTGAGAAGGAAGACTGGTTTAAAGCTGCATGTGTTCTAGTGGTCTTGATATGTTCTTCAGATTTCTCTTTAGAAGAAGGAAGTCAATTCAGAGCCCTCCACTGCCGGAAGAATGCGTGCCCATCTACAGACTCCTCAGAAGATTATCTTTCTCATTTTGATAGTAGAAAGAATAATATTTAACTTTTGTTTCAATTTACCATTTTCCCACTTGTTTTTGAGATTATAATATACTTACATCATGTCTACCTTCCTTTCCTCCCTCAAAACCCTTCCATATATCTCTCCTTGATCTCTGCCAAATTCATGACCTCTTTTTTCACTAATTGTCATTACATGAATATATATTTCTATGTATATGTGTGATGTGTGTATGTGTAAACATACATATTCCTAACTATAACCTGGTAAGTCTGAATAATGCTACTCTTCTGTATGTTTTCAGGACTGACCATTTGATGCTGAATAGTGAGCTGCTGTGCTCTTCCCTGAAGAAGATCATTTCTTCTGATCTCAGCCTTCCTTAGTGGCCTGTGATTCTTTCTGTAGGACTGAGGCCTTGTGTGCTTTCCCCTGTCCACTAGTCACTCCACATTTTTAAGAACTCTCTATATATTGCAAATTAAATTTTATCTGTGTTTCATTTTCGAATCCAATTTATCTGCTAATCATATATGTGATCATTTTACAAAAATCATTGTTTGTTGCCCCATGGAGAATTGAAAATTGAAAATTTACAACTTCAATTGTAAAAATTACAATTGAAAATTTACGCAACTTGATGTATCAGCTCTGTAGAGATATCAATAATTTTGTTGGTGTCTCATGTATACACAACCAGTCTTTTAAAAAAGATGTTGTTTTCCCCAACACAAAAACTAATTTTTGAAAGTGCTTCCACTATGTCAATATTTATGCTAAGCTTTGGCACAATATTTTGTGTGACATCAATAGGGCAGGAATTCCCGATACTGAGAGTGGCAAAGAACATACTGAGGATGCAGTTCATACACACTGAGTATTGACGGTGTCCGTCCCCAGTAAGCCTGAGTCTAGTTCATTGCAGGGCTGTTGTTCTTGTCTTTTCCAATGTGGTGGTTTGAAGGAGAATGGTCCCAATAGGTTCATTTATTTGAACATTTGGGTCATATATTTGAACATTTGGTAGAACTGTTTGGAAAGGATTAGGAGGTGTGGCCTTGTTGGAGTAGGTGTGTCACTAGGAGTGGGCTTTGAGTTCTCTCTCTCTTTCTTTCTCTGCTTCATGTTCATATATGAGATGAGAGCTCTCAGCTACTGTTCCAACATCTGGTCTGCCTGCCTGCTGTCATGTTTCCCACCATGATGGTCACAGACTGCAACTTTTTGGAATCATGAGCCACCTATAAACCCTTTTGCCATGGTGATGGTATCTCTTCATAGCAATAGAAAAACAACGGGTTAGATTCTTCTTTTGAAGAAGAAAATACATTTGTTGGGATTTTGTGAACATTATATGGGGTCCTGGCTTACTGTTTAGAAGTTGTATCGTGTTGTTCTTAAGTGTTGACTTTATTTTAAACAAGAAATTAATATTACTTGGAAAATTCTCTCATGCTGGCTCTAGGTGTTCAGGTCTGTTAGACTTGCTCACATAATTGGGGGTTAGGTGGGGCTCAGGCAGAACTGATAAGCTAACTGGCTTCCGTTTCTCTAGATCCCTTCTGTACAGGGTTTTCTCTGTACTTTCTTACAGTCCTGGTTGTCCCAGAATCTTTCACGTCTAGTTTCTCCCTCCAGAGACAGGAAGACTTTTCTACTATGGCATTATTTGTCTGTCATTGCCACCTTGGCAGTAGCTGTCCTTAAAATAAAGCAATTGAAGAAAATATAAAGCTTTCCCATGCTGCTAATATCCTGTGAGTTTTTGTTACCTTTCAAATCTACTGGCTCTTAGTCATCACCAAAGCTAGTTGTTTTCTAGTTTATTCAGAATTTGGAGTTATCTGAGAGAGATACAGTTTGATAAGATCTTCAGATCTACATCAAGAGGTTTTTATTTCCAACTTCAGTGTCTTGAATTGTGATGTGCTTTCCAGGTTTAGCTTCACTTAATTATGGTTTTGAGTTGGATCTTTTGAAAAAAATCTAAATTTGTGCATTTTATCTGTTTATCAATTTGTTGGCATAAATTTGATTATATTTTGATGATATAATTTTTTCTGTGAGATCTATATTAATGTTTCATTTTATGTTTTTGATATTATTTATTTAAGCTTTCTCTCCTTTAGTCAGTCTTATTAAGGGATTATCAATCATTTCAATCTTTCAGTAAACCAGTGGTTGGATTTGCTCTTTATTGTGTGGTTGTTTTCTTTTGTCCTTTTTATGCTTATTTATTTATTTTTATTGAAATTAGACCCATCTCTCATACAGTACCACAGTTTCCCCTCCCCCAACTCCTTCCAGCTCCTCTCTCTCCAAGACCAACTCACCCTCTGTTTCCTCTTTAGAAAAGGTTAGACCTCCAAGAGATGATAGTCAAACATGACAAAACACGATATAACAAGACAAGGCAAAACCCCTCATATTAAGGCTGAACAAAGCAACCTGATGGGGGAAAGAGTCCCAAGAGCAGTCAAAAGAGTCAGAGATACTTGTGCTCCCACTGTTGGGAGCCCCACAAAACCACTAAGCCAACAGCAATACCATATTCACAGAGGAACTAGTGTAAATCCATGCAGGGCCCATGCTTGCTGCTTCAACCGCTGTGAGCCCATGGGAGTCCTGCTCAGTTAATCCAGTGGGCTATGTTATGGGCTCCTCCATCCCCTCTGACTCCTGCAATCTTTCCCCCATTTCTCCAGAGTTTCCTGAACTCTGAGGGGAGGGACTGGATAGAGACCTCCAATTTAGACTCTCTGCATAATCTCTGGCTATGGGTTTCTGCACCTGCTTCCCTCTGCTGCCAGAGGAGGCATGTCTGAAAGTGACTGGACAAGGTACTGATCTGTGAGTCCAGCAGATGTAGCAGAATATCATGAGAAAT
>LOJH01037164.1:0-15331 GCA_001685095.1 Ellobius talpinus | reverse complement strand
CTTTGGAAGAGCAGGCAATGCTCTTAACCTCTGAGCCATCTCTCCAGCCCAGGCTAGCTCAGAACTTGAGTGTAAAAATTCTAGCAGGAACACACAATCTATGATGCTTTGCTATGTACAGCAGTTAAAAAGCCAGAAGCAGCTCACACACTTGAGTCTTCATCCATTGTCCCCCAGGATGGGTGTGGGTGAAGACAGCTCTGGATGTTCTTGGAAGCAATGGTGGGCAGAGTGGCTGAATTTGGCCACCAGAGTAGGTCTCTCTGTCTCAGACCTGAGTCTCAGCTCCCTCATCTGTGGAAATGATGACTGTCACCTGGATCCCAATGCAACATGTCACAAGTTGGAGGTAGGGCCTGGGGGATCCACAAATAAGGCTAGAGCAGGGGAACAGGGTCCCCAAAGCTAAAGGAACTGACTAGCTGTGGAAAACAACACAGTGGATGGACCAGGCATACTGTGGAGCCCTGCGGAAATGCCAGCTTGCTTCTCCACACACTGAGAGTCCACGGGGATTCACCCATAAGGCTGTATGTGCACAGACTGGATGGACTCAGGTCCACCCCCGGCATATGTGGCAGGTGGAGGGACACTCAAGCTCCTTGTATATAAGCCTGACCACACAACCATCTTTCTGCTATTCCCTTTATGTGAATGCATGGCTGTGGAAACTAAGGTCCACATCCAAGTCAGAGTACCTGAGTTAGCTGTGGCTATGTAACAAATGAGCCCGCTACAGAGTATCTCAGTTAGCTGTGGCTATGTAACAAATGAGCCCGCTACAGAGTATCTCAGTTAGCTGTGGCTATGTAACAAATGAGCCCAGCTTCCCCTGGCAGTGCCTTTGCGGAGAATTACTATCTCCCCTCCCTGTGTTGATAGCAGAAAGTAACTGCCAAAACCTCCCACTGTGTCCAGGTGGCAGGAACTTGGACACAAGCCTGTCACCATCTCGGCCCATGTGTGTTACAACCTGTGGCTTCTCCACCATTCAATATGGTCACTTCAGATGAAGTCCATCTTGCCCCACACTACCCTTGCACACCCCTGGCCGTGGCAAGCACCTGTGAAGTACTGTGAGGTACTCACGTGCTCCTTCCTTGTCCTCTGCTGGAGAGTGGATTCTGTCGTTGGCACCAAGGATCTTGTTCAACTCTAGAATTAAGGGATAACCCTGGAACCATCCGAGGAAGGCCAGCTTTAACTTCCCCATCCTCTTTCTATGCTATAAGCAACTCAGACATTGCTAATCAACAGCGGCTCTCCACCTAGCCAGGAGCCCACCCAACTGCTGCTCTGTGCAGACATCACAGATCAATGGCAGGTGGGACTCTCCTAAGGATGTATACAAGGTCTCGGGGCAGAAGCTCATCCAGGTGCCCATTTCTAGACCTAGTTTACAGTCATTTAAACCTTCTACTCTTGGAAGTAGATGGCTCAGTGATTGAAAGCTTTTCCAGGGGATCCAGGTTCAGTTCCCAGCACCCACATGGCAGCTCCAGGGGATCTGACACTCTCACGGATAGACATGCAGGCAAAACACCACTGCACATAAAATAAAAATAAATAAGTCATTAAAAAATATTCTACTCTCCTAGGCATGTAGGCTCAGGTACTCAGGATGATGAGGCAGGAGGATTGCTTGGATGGCAGACCTACATCACCACCTCAGCTCCATCTTCTTGTTTGGCCACACATCAAGGACATAGTATCAGTCTGTTCCCTGGTTCCCTGTGATGCCATCATCTCTGGGTTCCAGCCACTTGTCTCACCTTCTGGGTCCCTCTTCCCTCTGCCATCTTCGGAGGCTTTATGAGCTTCTGAGAGCTCCTGAGTGGACCCCAGACCAACCCTCTGGTACCAGGGACAACTGCCTCTCTCTCATCAGTCCAGAGAACTCCAGTATCCCTGAGCATCTCACTCCAGTGCCCCTTTTAAGGAGGCCCACCCAGTCCTGCGCTAGTGTCTGCAGGGACTGAGCCACAGTTGGGAGACTCACCTCTGTCAACTCTCTGCAGAAGGAGGCCCTGGATGACGTCCCTGCAGACACCCTCAGTGGTCAGAGCCTGGCAGCCCACGGCCAGGATGTCCCCATCCACCTCAGGCTGTTCCTAGGACCACAGACAGGAGCTTGGCTGGATGCAGGACCCACATGCCGTAACATGTGTTCTGGTGTCAGAAATGGACTATGTCCTACACAGGCTTCCTACCTCCCAAGTGTCTCAGCTGGGACCTAGCCACCGTTGCTTCCCCTGAAGGGTCCTGCTAGCATCTTGTCACAGCCATCCTTGCGGGTCCCGACCTTCAACTAGCCAGAAGGCTGGGTCCTCCCCACCCACACCCTTCCGCCTGCTTCTTTCCTCACCGTCACCCTGGATGACTCCTCTCTGGACCTTTTTTTTAAGATTTATTTATTTATTATGTATACAATGTTCTGTATGCATGTGCACCTGCAGACCAGAAGAGGGCACCAGATCTCATTATGGATGGTTGTGAACCACCATGTGATTGCTGGGAATTGAAAAATAGCCAGTGCTCTTAACCTCTGAGCCATCTCTCCAGCCCCCTCCTCTCTGGTCCTTAACACACAAGGTCCAGTCCAACCTCAAGACCTTAGCACAGGCAGTTCTCCCTATAAACCTAGACCCATGGAGCCAACATATGCTCAGCACCACTAGGATCAAACTCTGGGAGTGTATGGTCAGCAAAAATTAGGGATGAACCAAGATGCAAGGGGCTTTGTCAAGGCCAGAAGTGGCCCCCTACACCCAGCCTGGGGAGCAGAGGTGGGATCTCCCACCTCCAGTGGCTTCAGGCAAGAGTGAGCACTCTGTCCCCTCCAGATGGAGAGCTCAGGTGTCCACTCACCAAGTTACAGCTCACCCCAAGCTGGCTCCACACAAAGGGCCAGAAGATTCCCAGCATCCAGTCCCGGGTGAACCTCCACCGACTGGTCTCACTGTCTGAGGTGAGCTTCTGCAGAGGACACAACCAGCCTGTGCAGCAGCCCGCAGTACTCTGGGCCACAGCCCCCACCCATCCACTCACCTCACCTTCAGCACAAGGCCCCTGACTTTCTCCAACTGCTCAGCTGCCTGGTCACAGTCCAGAGTTGACGTCAGACACTTGTCGGCCAGCTGCAGGAAGGTGGTGACTGCAGCTGCTGTGAGCTGTGAAGGATGAGCCCAGATGAGCCACTGCTCTGGCTCAGGTGTCTAATACCCAACATTTTCCCAGCAGCCTGGACCAGGCCCTGTCCCCTGGGCTCTAGTCTCAGGATCTGCAGCCTCCCTGGAGAGCACTCTTGTGCAGTGTGCCAGGCGCCAACGGATTAGCCACAGGCTGTTCCTCCTACATGTCCACGGCAGAGCCCTATCACTGCCTTTTGAAACATGCTGTAGCATAATCCTTTTGGACACTGTGAAGATTTGTCACTTGAGTTGGTTTAATAAAAAGCTGATTGGCCAATAACTAGGCAGTATTTTGGGGACAGAGAGAATGCTGGGAAGAAGGGCAGAGTCTGAGGGTCGTGAGGAGACACAGAGAAAAGCAAGATGAGCATGCTGTGTGGAAAGAAGGTAGCATTACATGGCAGAGGGTAGATAAGCAATATGAATTAATTAATTAATTTTGGGTTTTTGATACAGGGTTTCTCTGCAGCTTTGAAACTTGTCCTGGAACTCACTCTGTAGACCAGGCCTCGAACTCACAGAGATCCACCTGTCTCTGCCTCCCAAGTGCTGGGGTTAAAGGTGTGCACCAGCACCGCCTAGCCATGATTAATTAAAAATGTAAGAGTTAGCTAGTAATAAGCCCAAGCTATTGGTCGAGCATTTATAATTAATAAGAAGTCTCTGAGTGGTTGGTTATTCAGGACACAGAGAAACTCTGTCTACAAAAACTCGTCTTTCTTTCTGTTTTAGATAGGGCCTAACATAACCTACACTGGTCTCAAACTCATTGTGAAGCTGCGACGACCCCGGCATCCTGATCCTCCTGCTTCCACCTCCCAAGTGCTGGACCAGGTGGGCACCATCACACCTCCATCTGGATCAGGGCTTCCAGACTCCTCCGCTTGCCATTATAGATAGAACTCCTAACAGCAGAGAGGGTTTTCTAAACCTTGGGTCCAGCTAAGCTCCTGCCTTTGCTCCCACACCTGCTGAGGCTCCCTATTGCCCACTGCAGACTCGCACTCACTCCAGGCTCTGCCTGTCTACCAGCATGGCCCATTCCTTCCCCATAAATGCACACTCTCCCTCTCCTAGGGATACCCAACATGAACTTCCCATTCTCTCTCCTCACCTGTTGTGCAAGATCTTGAGCCCCAAACACCAGGCTCTGCATCCCCAGGAAGCCAAATGGTTCTGCCAGCTGGGCCAGATGGCTGCGGTTCCTCTCTGCCTCCCGATAACAGGCTTGCATCAGCTCTGGGTCCCAAGGTATCTCCCCAAATTCATAAACCTACGTACATATGAATACCAGTCAGATGAGAAAACATCATTGGTTTACAATACAGGCAGCTCAAGGTGGGCGTGCCACTGTCGTTCACATGCTAACCTCCCTGCGCAGCCGCGTGCCAGAAGGGTTCTTGCGCAGGTGGTGAGACAGCCGGTCCATGCCCCGGATGAGGAGAGTCCGAACGGCTTGGAGCGTGGCTTCCACGAGGCTCAGCAGCTCATGGATAATCTGGGGCAGTTGCGGGTCCACCATGCGGCACAGGCAAGCCTCTAGGGGGTCCCGGATCTCCGCTGAGGGGATATGTGGACCAGGAGTTTTCTCCACCAAGCACTCAGTAGATGCAGTAGGAGCAGGGACCTCAGCCTGGACAGCTGGGTACCCATTTTACAGCTGAGGACACTGAAACTAGGAGCAGTGAGACCTGACCCAAAGGCACAGGATGAGGAAGCTCAGTGTGTTTCAAAGCCAGATCTTAATACCTGGGCTGCAAAGGAGACCCCGCAAGGCCACTGCCACCTCGTGTCTTCCTACCTAGCCCACAATTTAACAGGCCGGGGTCTCCCCCAGGCTCTAGGCTTCATCTTCTCATCCACTGTCTTCTCAGGGCTTCTGGCTAGAATCCAGCGTCAGACTCTAACCCTCAACAGCAGCTTCGCTTTCCCAAGTCTATTCCTCAGGGCCCGCCCCACCCCTATTAGGCCCCGCCTTCCGCCGTCAAGACCCCGCCCCTTCGGGCAAATTGCCATCCAACCTGCTAGCTCCACCCTGATTCAGCTCCATACCACCTACCCCTACTATACTAGCAGGCCCAACTCCTGGAGCTCCACACCCGCTCCCGCAGCCCCCATCCCTACATTTCCTGACTCCGCCTTTCGTCCTACTACTCCATCCCGCCCAGGCCCCTCCCCTCGCTCTGTGGCCCCGCCCCAGTTCTCCTGGATCCTAGCTCCGCCTCTCGCCCAACACCGCCAACCATGCGGCCTCCCCCACCTCTCACCCGGCCCATTACCCAGCCCACTCCCCACCTTCCAGTCCCCGAGCCCTTTGCGCTCGCTGCTGCAGGATCTGCTCGAGTTCTGCTCGCACCGTCCTCTCCAGCTTCGCTAGCAGCGCGTCCTTTTCTGGCTGGAAGGCACGCAGCCCTGCAGATACCCTGGCCAGGACGTCCGCGTGCACAGCGTCGAGGAACTGCAGCGTCGAGGGCGGTGAGGGCGAGCATGTGAGACTCGAAGCCGTCCTTCCCTCCCTCCCCCTCGCCACGCCCGCTCCTCACCTCCGAGCAGGCCCGGGCCCGGGCGCGTCCCGTACTGCGCAGGCTCCGCAGCGTCTGCGCTCGTAGAGCAGGTAACAGCTCCCGCATCAGCTCAGCGCTCAGCACCTGTTGCGGAAGCGTGGAGGTGTAGTGTGCGACGGGTGGTGGAACCCGCCCGGGCCTGAGGGACACCGCTCACCTCCGCATCAGAGCCCAGTGTTGCGTCGTCACCACCGACAAAGCCCCGACGTCGTCGATATTGCTGCACGGTGTCCAGGAAGGCGCAGGCCGCGGGCGCCCGGCTGCGCTGCAGGACTGAGAATGCCTTTAGCCGGGCACCGTGCTCCAACCCTCCCCAAGGAACCCCGCACCTACACCCATCGTCCTCTCGCGTCCCACCTGCGCCCTGGGACACACCAGTGGCTCTCAGCCGGATGGCACCCTGCAGGCCGAGCCTCCAGGCGCGCTGTGCCCCCCTGGTGTGCGCACAGAAGCAGAGGTGGGCCCGGAATGGATGCACGAGGAAGAGCGGGAAGTTCACGGGCTCCTCCAGCACCCTCAGCGGTTCCTCCTGGGCGAGGTCTCCTGAAAGCAAGACAGCAGCCTGAAAGAACTGGTGTGACTTCGGGGCCAACTGGGGCTTTAGAGCAAAAGCCCTAGAACTACGTACGCCCGGCAAGATAAACTCCATCGTTCTGGAAAAGGTGAACGGGAACAGAAACTCGAAACCCACGACTCCATCTGGTCTGTGCACCATGCCCCAAGCCTGCACACTGTTTCCCACTATGTCTGTCTCCTTGCATGTTTACTGACACTGGGTTTTATGGTTTTTTTAAATTATGCTTAACCATCTGTATGTGTTTGTTTGTGTGTAGGTGCTTGAGGTCAGAGGCGCCAGATGCCCTGGAGCTGGAGTTCCAGGCAGTTGTGAGCAGCCTGATGTGGGTGCTGGGAATCTAACTCTGATTCACTGAGCCATCTTTCCAGCCCCGTTTTTATTGTATTGCTTTGTTACTTTTTAAATTTTGTTTTTGTTTGTTTGTTTTTCAAGAAAAGGTTTCTCTGTAAAACAGCCCTGGCTGTCCTGAATCATATTCTGTAGACCAGGCTGGCCCTGAACTCAGAGCTCCTCCATCCTCTGCCTCCCGAGTGCTGGGAGTAAAGGCATGCACCACCAGCATTACTTTCGTTGTTCTTTAGACTCATTGCTATTCGGGTTTTGTTCCATTGACTTTACTGGTGTCCTCCCAGGGACAGTGGGCGGCACTTTTCCTTCACAGAGCAAGAGTTCTCGCTCAAGGATCAACAATTCATCCACCAAGGGACAACTGTAACATTTGTAGACATTGCGAGTCACACTGTGGGTAGAAAGTTGCTTCTGTTACTAGACAGAGGAGGACCAAGTCAACTTCACCAAGTGCACGGGGGTGGGGTGGGATGGCCACAGGACGCGGAGGAAGGAAAACTAAGGGAACCCAGGAATCCTTACCAGAGGAGCTTGGGCAGAGGTCATCCAAAACGCATAGGTATTCACGCTGGGAAGTGAGCAGTGTGTACCCTGTCAGGGCTGTGGAGCCCAGGGGACGGCCCCCAAACTCATAGTCCTGTGACCAAATACATGAGACCACACTGAGGTTCCCCAGTAGAGGCAAGTCAGAAAACTCCCAAAGCACTCTCTACCGCTCTGGGCCGTGGGCAATTCAGGATCTTAGCGTGTTACTGACCAGAGTTCTGCCAGAGTCACGCCTCCAGCCCCTCACTGGGGGAATCCTAGGCAGGGGCTCCACCCCTGAGCCACGCCCCCAGCCCCTCACTGGGGATTCTAGGCAGGGGCTCCACCCCTGAGCCACGCCTCCAGCCCCTCACTGGGGATTCTAGGCAGGGGCTCCACCCTGAGCCACGCCCCGGGGCTGGGGATTCTAGGCAGGGGCTCCACCCTGAGCCACGCCCCCAGCCCCTCACTGCGGATCCTAGGCTGTCATTCCACCCCTGAGCCACGCCCCCAGCCTCTCACTGGGGATCCTAGGTATCAGTTCTGGTCATCTTACCTCCTTTCGGCTGAACCATTCCAGGCGTCCATCCCCACGCAGGACACAGAAGGTAGGTTGCCATTGTGGCGGGTGGCCCCACAGCAGGGTCAAGGGTCCTTGGTGCTCCCGGACTCTAGGCAGCTTCTGCAAGGGGATGCCAGCTGTCATTGGCTCTAGAGCAGGATTTAGGGTTCCCTGAACTGTGCCCAAGTCTCAGTTGCCACCAAAATCAGGCACTCAGCTTTTTAAAACAAACAAACAAAAAACATTTAGCTGAGGCGGTGGTGGCCCACACCTTTAATCCCAGCACTCAAGAGGCAGAGGCAGGCGGATCTCTGAGTTTGAGATCAGCCTGGTCTACATGAGCTAGTTCCAGGACAGGCTCTAAAACTACAGCGAAACCCTGTCTCAAAAAACAAAAACAAACAAACAAACAAAAAACCATTTAATTGATTAACTGGGACAATATCTGACTCTGGTACCCCAGGAAGGTCACCAACTGCTGGGTCCCAGTGACCTTCCTTCCTCAGTTCCCCCAAGTAGTCAGTCTATAGGCAGCCTGGGCTACAGAGACCCAAAGGGAAACTTGTCACGTAGGTTTCGTCATACATACCCACCACCCTCCAAGGCTCTAGACAGCAGCTGCCATCAGAACCTGTCAGCCCAGCACCAGAAGGCTGAGGCAGGAAGGTCAGTTCAAGGTCAGCCTCAGCCACACTGCAAATTCAAGACTCTGCTTCAAATAAACAGAAACGGAACTGTAGTAGGTATGAGGATGCCCTGCGTAGGACAGGGAGAGTCCCAAGATGTGACCTCTGCCCAGAGAGCCTCCCCACAGCAGGGAGGGAAGGGAACCGCCGGGAAACCTCAGGTTCTGGTCACTGTGCCATGCGGCCTGCAGGGGCTCGCTCTACTTCTGTGGTCCAGGGTAGGGGGACTCTTAGTGGCTACAGTTCCAGGATGTCTGATCTCACAATCCCTGAAGTGCCAAGAGCAGGGTCAGAGGGACAGAGGGGTCCTATCAAGGAGTGTCTTCCTGGTGCTGTGCTTTCAATAGCAGGGCAGGTACACGCAGAAGCTGCCCGCCCCCTGGCATCTTCCCAGGCTTGCCAAGCTCAGGGCCTTTGCACACGTGTGCCCCCTGCAGGGGAATCCTTCTCCAGGCCTCCTCTGTGAGCCTCCACCGCCCCAGCTCCGTGTCCTCAGTACCATGTCACCAAGCTCAGAGAGGGACACAACTGCTGCCTGGCAGGGAGCCTCATCCTCAGTGACACGCACTTTGCTGTGGGAAAGCTGGTATCCGGCTGGCTCCTGGGGTTCCAGTTCCCTGGAGATCTGCCTCAGCATGGCTGCCGCCAGCTGCCTGCGGTAACAGGGCAGGAAGGCCCTTAGTAGGCTGTCCACCTGGCCTGTGGGGGAGAAGGGACCAACACTGTAGCCAGGGGACCAGCCTTTCATCTGAGGCCAAGCTCATTGAGGCACAGGCGAGACTCTGCCTCAATGAATGAGGTGGGAGGCAGTCTGAGAGGACAATACACACACACACACACACACACACACACACACAGTATCTCCATCCAAGGATATTGTGCCTCAGAGAATGAGGCCCAGAGAGGGAGATTCACTCGCCCAACAGCACACAGCAAATGCAGGTAGCAGTCAGTGCTGGGACTTGGAGAGCTGCTTTGCAGCACATGCAGGACTTTGCATGCACTGTTCCCCTTCCCCAGTGCTATTCCCACACTCACTGCCAACTGCACACCCTCTTCCAACCTGGCCTAGCCACCTCCCCTTGGGGGACAGCCACCAAATCCATGATTGTCCAGCCTCACTCTCCAAGGACCAGTAGAGGACAGTACAGGGAGTCTCAGTGCCAGTCCATGCAGCCAGGCCTCCCAGCCATGAGGACCTCTGCCCTCAGTGGGCCCTTGAATCCTCTAACAAATAAAACACGCCACATTTCACTTTTCATTTTTTTTTCAGACAGGGTCACATGTAGCCCCAGCTGCCCTGGAACTCACTATGTAGCCCAGACTAGCCTCGAACTCAGAGATCTGTCTCCCGAGTGCTGGGATGACAGGCCTGTGCCACTACACTCAGCTACTCGAGTTTCACTTACATCTGGAATCTTCCAAAGCCAGGCAGGGGTGACGCACATCTTTAATCCCAGCCCATGACACAGAGGCAGGCGGATCTCTGAGTTTGAGGCTAAGGTCTACAGAGCAACTTCCAGGCCAGCCTGGTCTATACAGAGAAACCCTGTCATGAAACATTCAACAAAAAAAACCTGGACTCTTCCAACCCAAGGCAGGACGATGACAACAAGACGTCTGGTGCCAGGAGCCCATGCCAGTGTGGCCTCCCGCTGCAGTGGGACCCCTCTGCTCACCCCTCAGCTGCTGCTGCTGCCGCTTGTCCAGGGGGCTGGAGGGCCGCACCCCCATCCTGTCTCTGTGCGGAGCTATCCTGGGCCCCACTGCTCAGGGTGCTGAGTGCCCCACGTTCCAGGAGGGTAGTGCCGTTGGTACAACCCTCCGCCCCTTCCTGTCTGCACCTGCCTCCTCCTGCCCCTGGGGACAGGCTGGACCAGGACTGAGGGTTTCTGTGGGGGACAGTGGGGACCGCCCCAGGGGAAACCAAAGCAGTGTGGGAAAAACAAAGCACAGGTGGCCAGGGTGGGGCAGCACATCTCTGCCATTCTAGCACTCAAAAAGCAGAGGCAGGGGGATCAGGAGTTTAGGTCCTACAGGCCAGCCTGGGCTACATGAAGTCCTGTCTACAAAAGAAACAGACAGCTGACTGAACAAATGAACAGCCTGAGGCACGGGCTGTCAATGTGTAGGGAACACAACCCCCATCTGCCCACGAGGGAAGATGACCCCTTAAGCAATTTCATTTTCTTCCCTTTCCAGAGGCTAGAACGCAGGCACGACAGACAGAACATTAGCAGCTAGCTGCCTTGGAGTATGGGGCAGAACCTATGCTGCAGTGGACAGGCACAGCGGTGAGACAGGGACAGGCAGCGGTACATGTCCCGCAGGGCTGCTCACACATGTCACTTTCCTTTCAGCCGGTCTCAGCCTGTGCCCTTGGCTGTCAGAAGTCCCCAGCAGGGCAGCTTCCTTCCCGGCCTGCCCCACTTCCTCATTGTCACAGCCGAGGAGTCCTCAGGGACCACACAGCAACAGAAACATCTGTGGTTCTGGACCCATCCTTCCATGCCAAGTTGGCTCAGGGAGGTTTCAATTTCCCACCTCAGGCCTGGCTTGTGTGACCTTCCCGGGGATGCCCCTCAGAACCCCACACTCAGCCAGGCCCACCAGCCTCCCCAACTAGGTCCCCGGGACTGGGAGGGCTCAGTACCACATCAGGCCATTGATGCACACATCCATTTCATGCTCCAAGGAGGCTGCTGAAGCTCCAGCCATTATGCCCACATTTCTTTTTCTGTAAGAGGATCTGGGAGAGAAACCGTCTAAGGGGACATCCCAAGAGTCACCTCAGACACTTCTCTCGTTGTTATGTGACCCTGAGGCATCATCAGGGGAAACTCAAGGCTCTGAGCAGGCCTGTAGGGAGACTGAGGCACTGGCTGGGGTGCCAGGTGAACCCTCGCATGTTCCCTCAGCCTATCTCCCTTCTACCCTAGTGGCCACACGGCTGGAACACAAGCAGCCACGTGGTACCCGTGAGCCAGTCCTACACTTGGAGCTGAAAACGACCCTTTCTTCATTCTGATGTGTGCACTGCGGCCCAGGCTCCACATTTCTCTGAGGCCCCGTGTGCTGTCAGCCTCACCGGAGCTCACTGCCCGGCCCCACCCTCCGCCACCAAAAACCACAGGGACCAGAGTTCCAGAACACTCCGTTTAATTCTCAGTTGGCTCGCTCCCGCGGTTCCCGGAGGCTTTCGCAGAAAGCCCGGGGCAGAGGCCGGGGGCCAGCCCCGAAGTGCCCACGCTTGTGTGCCCCGCGCTACAGTGTGGAATGCTTCTCGAAGGGCACCGACAGCAGTCCCGCGGCCGCCTCGTCCAAGAACCAGCAGAGGGCGCCCGTGCGCGGCTGCACCATGGTGGCGGGCAGCGAGCTGTCTTTGTCCTCCAGGATGCGCTGTGTGCGAGACCAGGGACCCGCCTCAGACCCCAGCGCCAGACCGAGGAGCACGGACTGGGATCTGTTTGTATGTAGGGATAGGCACCCGCGGGTTCTAAAGCTCCGTGGAACAGGTTTGTTTGTTGTTCTATTAGGAGGAGGCAGGGCTTCATGTAGCCCAGGCAGGCCTTGAACTTGCTATGTAGCAAGGATGGTCCTCCTCTTTTTGCCTCTCCAGTACGGGGACAACAGGTGCTGCTGGGAACTGAACTCAGGTTGTCTGAGAACTCAGTGTGAACTTAAGTTTGGTGGCAAGCCCCTTTACCCACTAAGCCGTCTTGCCCCCTTATTTTTTTCTTTATTACTATTTTATGTGTGTGGGTGTTTTTCCTGCATGTATGTGCACCATGTGAATGCCTGGTGCCCCACAGAGGCCAAAAGAAGGCACCTGAACCCCTGGACTAGAGCTACAGGTGGTTGTAACCTGCCATGTTGGTACTGTAAATCGAACCTGGGTCTTCTGGAAGGGCAGCAGGTCCTCACCAGTCCATGTGCCCAGGCTTTATTATTATTATTATTTTAAATGTGTTTGGTGTCCGTCTCTATCACCCTGCAGCTCAGGTGAGGTGACCACTCTATCACCCTGAAGCTTAGGTGAGGTATCCCTCTCTATCACCCTGCAGCTCAGGTGAGGTATCTTTCTCTATCACCCTGTACCTTATTCCCTTGTATAGGGTCCCTCATTGAGCCTGGAGCTAGGCCAGCAGCCATCAAGTCTTAGGCATCCTGTCCCCAAAAGGGGCTAGAGACACAGATGGCCACACCAGCAGTCACTTGGGAGCAGGGCCTGTGATCTCTGCAGACTCCCCTCTCATATTCCGTCCCGTGACCACCCTTCTGACCTCCCGTGACCACCCTTCTGACCATCTGTGACCGCCGTGATCCCCCGTGTCTGCCCCGTGATCCCCTGTGCCCACCCATTACCTTCAGCACAGCTGCCTTGCCTTCCCCTGTGGCCACGAAGATGATACTCTGGGCTGCATTCAGCACAGGGAGAGTCAGGGTCACCCTCTGTGGTGGTCGTTTTGGGGAGTCACTGATGGGAGCCACAATCTTCTCTTGCTCCTAGGGGAGGAAGGCCAGTGGGGACAGGTCATGTCTACCCTTGCGCTGTATCTGTGGTGCTGCGACGGAACCTGCACCCGCCAACCCCGCCCAAGAACCAAGTGTACAGTGTCGGCAGGTCTTCCTTTGATAATCCTTTGGGTTTTTGAGGCAGGTTCTTACTCTGTGACCCAGGCTGCCCTCAACCTCACTGCGAGCTTCGTGCCCCTTCCCAAGTGCTGGGATGACAGGCATTTGCCACCATGCCCAAGGGGTCTGAGGCTCAGCAGGGCTGGGCTCAGAGGGTCCCCAGAAGACTGACACAGGCCCAGATGGGTCAGGGCTGGGAGGGGATCCCCATGCTCACCTGTAGGAGGGGATGACCAGGGAAGAGCGAACATGTGTGGCCGTCAGGGCCCACTCCCAGGATCAGCAGGTCAAACACAGGGACAGTGTCTCCTTGGAAGGCCTGAAGAGGAAGATGGTGGTCAGTGTGTGTAGGGTTCAGAGGTCACACAGAAAGAAGCTGGAGCCAGGTTTCCATGTCTAGGTTCCTCAGCCTCAGCTTCAACCACCTTCCACTGAGAGGGTGTCACTCAGCAAGAGCATGCCCATCACATTCTCTACAGAGTACAGTGACCACCCTGGCACTGGCATGGTATGAGGGCTGTGGTGTTTTTGAGTTGAGTGTCACCCTCAGGCTGGTCTGAAGTCTGGCCAGGCTCCTGCCTCAGTCTCCCAAGTGCTGGGTCACAGACACGCTATCACACCATCCTGATCCAGACTGGAGGTTCAATTTCCCTTTCAATGACCAGGAACCTGGGGTCTGAAGATGTGAGACCCCAGCCCGAGTCTCCCTGCAACTGGTCACCCCCTCAGAGTGACAGCTTGTGTCCCCAAGTCTTCTATGGCTTCTCCACCTGTTCTGGGACCCACCTGCCTCAGTTTCCCGGCATAGTCCTCTGCGGCGTCCTCCACCGGCAGGGCAGGATTGACAGTGAGGACCTGGCTGTCTGGGATGGGCAGCTTTGAGAGCAGGTGTGTCTGTGGAAGAGGAAGGGACAGTCAGCGAGTGACCTGACAGTGGCATCAGGTGCCTGGCACAGTACTGTCCAGACAGGGGCTTGTCTAAAGCTAGGAACCCTGTGTCACTCACACTGGGCCCTGCTCCACCGCCTGGCTGATTCCCCCGGCTGCCTTCTTCCAGAGCCGCATCTGCCTGGGGCTCCCTATCTTAGGGACCAAGCTTGGCTGCATCCAGCATGCAGCTGGCACCTGGTGGGCTCCTGGGAAGAAGGTCCTCATTGAATTCCAGGGCCTTTGAGAACTGGGCACCACCTAGCCTGTGTTTCCATGTCCAGCTTAGAGGAGCAGGTAGAGGCTTGCAGCAAATGGCAAAATGCCAGGGTGCTGGTACCCTAAGCAGATGGGGAGAGTGGAGATGCTGGACCAGCCAGAGTTCAGGACACTAAGGGCCCTGAATGGGGACGAGATGAGCACAGGCTCCAGACTGAAGGCCACAGGAAGGTGTGTGTGGACCGGGCAGCCTCTGGGCAAGACACCCTCATTCAACAGACTCCATCTGCCTGCTGGTGAAATCCTGTGTCTCTGGCTCACCTCGGTCAAAGAGAGAGTTTTTAACTGTGTCCCCCTCAGGGGGACCTACTTAGCGATCCTTTATTACATGGGTAGCATCAAAATGGTCTCAATTCATGTAGCATAGGCTGGCCTCCATCCTCCTGCCTCCAGTTCCCAGTGCTGGGAGTGCAGGTGTGCACTATTGTGCTTGGTTTATATGACGTTCAAATGGAACCCAGGACCCTGCGTATTTTAGGCAAGCACTCTACCAACTGAGCCTTGAGCTCAGTACCCACAGCCCACCGTCCAATGAAGTTCTTGGGCAGGCACTGCGTTCAAAGTCATGCATTTCAAAACTGAGGCCCCTAAATGAGAGACCTGCATCTTCTGGTCTGTTTCCCCACCTTGAAGTGAGTGTGGTGGCCCCTGCCTCTAGGTCAGTGACAGTGGGCGATCCTCCCCAAGGGGGCAGTGGCAGACACCCAGGGGTGCTCAGAGGTCAGTCTTCCATGCCTCAGCTTCCCTGTGCGTGAATCAGGGTGCTCTGGACCCTATGGGGGCCAGGTAGCCGTCAGATCCCAGGTTCTCCTGTTAGAGATGAGGAAACTGAGGCCCAACACACCCTGGACACCAGACGCAGGGTGAGCGCACCAACATCCATGGCCTGCAAGGCCCCATGGCCGGGGCGCAGCCCTCAGGAAGATGCGGGCTGGCGGGGGCCCTTCAGGCCAGGCTTGGGTGGACGTCACTGCACATTCCGCAAGACCCAGGGCGACCCGTAGCCCGCGCGTAGGCGTTGAAGCAGCTCCTGGGCA
>LOJH01037161.1:0-12796 GCA_001685095.1 Ellobius talpinus | reverse complement strand
TGTGTGTGTGTGTGTTTGCAGGTACCAGGTATATGGGTGCAAGGATACACATGCCCAAGTGCATACATGAAGAGCCTAGAATAAGAAACTATAAGCCCTGCTGTGTCATTTTCTGCCTTATTCTCTTGAGACAGAGTCACTGAATCTGGTGCTGGGCTAGCTGCCATACCGGCCCCTCCCTGCTGCCATATCCTCCTCTATCTGTCCTCCTGAGCGATGGGGTTTAAATAAAAGGCATGGATGCCTTGGTTTTCACATGTGTCCTGGGCTTCTGAACTCTGGTCCTCAAACCTGCACAGCTTGCATCCACTGAGCCATATCACTGGCCCCAGAATGAATGTTTTTAAATGTGATTCGGCAATGGAAAAGAACTTTAAAAATTTATGTTTTCCTGAGAATGAAATTGTGTAGTTGTTGAAAATTACTGTAGCTGAATAAAAGTGGTCCCAGAAAAGTGGTTAGCAGATGAAGCCATAACAAAACACAATAGTTCCTAACAGTGAGGAAATTAATTTCATTTTTGTGTCTTGCCAGAATATATGGGTGGAAGAGTTCCAAACAATCACAACACATGTTTTCAAAAATCCAGATACTAAAATGCAATAGTAGATGAATGTGGAAATTATCCATTACTGTTTTGATTGATTCAAATATGAATATTTGCAAATAATGTCTCTATTATAATTTTTATTACAGAGGTTAACTAAGTTGCATTTTTGTGATTGCAAAAAGGTATAAAATTGTTTACTCAGTTAATTTCAATCAATTCTAATACAGTAAGTTTGAGAAGGGTTAGAAATATGTGATATAATTTTTTGCTCTTTTTATTTTTATCAGGTAAGAAAACATTCCCTGCAAAAGCCACTCAAAAATTCTTCAGTGATAATAGTGTTCTGTTCTGAGGAGATAATCAAATTAGAAAGTAACTTTTTTGTTCTTCTTGTTTTATTTTTTGAGACAGAATTTCTCTGTAGTTTTGGTGCCTGTCCTGGAACTAGCTCTTATAGACCAGGTTGGCTTTGAACTCACAGAGATCTGCCTGCCTCTGCCTCCCAAGTACTGGGATTAAAGTTGTGCATCACCAACACCAGGCTTGGAAAGTAATTTTATTCCATGTCTCGGTGAGTAAAGCTGTCTATTGCTAACCTGTCGACCTGAATTCTGTCCTCAGCACACATGATGGAAGGAGAGAACTAATGGCTCTAAAATGTCCTCTGACCTCAACATGGATGTCATGGCCCAAGAATATGCTCAAATACATAAACATACAGGAAATAGAAATAAAAATATAAGAAAACCCTAAAAAGAAAATGCTGTTTTCTAATTGCATTTTCATGAGTTGAAACCAGTTGGTAACGGTAAGAAATATTTATGTTGGGAGTTTATCGTTACTCATAGATTTATTGATTGGCAAGAAAGAACAAAATAAACAATATATGATGATCCAAAAGAATTACAAACCAGTGAATCTCTGTGCAAGGGAGACTGAGGCAGGAGGATGGCAAGATTGATGCTAGCCTGGGCAACATAGCAAGCTCTTTCAAATTAGAGAGATTAGCATTGAGAAGGATGACTATCATGAAGAGAGATAAGGGCATAGGAACTGTGACACACCGAACAAATTCATTATTGACCATTGACAACTGGGTGGGGTGGTAAACTCCTATAATCTCAGCACTGGGCATGGGAGCAGGAAAGTTCGAGACAATACTCAGGGCTGTAGTGAGCACAAAGACAATCTCTGCTCAAGAGACTGTCATGATGGAAAAAATGAAAAGAAGCCGTGACAATAATCTGGCTACTTTGGTATTTAATGGAGAATAATTTATAGCAAGCTGAAAAGAAAGTACACTGGATATATTTATTCTTAAAGAAAAGATAGTAATTTGATTTATAGATGGAAATGGTAGTTCAGAGTAGTGAATTGCATAGCTGTCATTGCAGTTGTGCACAGCACAGGACTGTTTGGATTCTATGAAGAATTCAAATGCATAAAACATTTGTGGTAATTCATTTTTAATGATGTTTAATGATTTTTAATGATGTTCAAACCACTGTTTTCCATATTTTTCAGCAGTCCTCTACTTACTGCAAGCAGATTTTTATATTAAAATAAACTTGTTTCTTCAAATGAATTCAGGACTGTCAGGAATCATAAGCAATGCTGTTTTGGACACTGTTTTAAATTCTCACAACCATCTTTTCTTATCTCTGTTCTTGAACTTTAACCTTAGTCCCAGTCTGAAGCCCTTACCTGAATAAAGTCACAAATCTCAACATAAAATATAATCACTGAAATAATATCACTTTGATACAAAATCTTTTGCAGTTTACATTAGGAACTAAAAAAGATTTATTTATTTACCATGCGTACTGGGTTCTGTCTGTATGTGTGCTTGAAGGCCAGAAGATAGCAACAGATACTTGTGGGCCACCACGTGGTTGCTGGTAACTGAACTCAGTACCTCCGGAAGAGCAGTCAGTGCTCTTAACTGCTTAGCCATCTCTCCAGCCCTGCCTTGGGAACTTCTAATGCCACTAGATAGTTCTTTCCACATGTCTTGCTCAAATTGTCTTTAATACAATGGGTCACATGCATAAATATATGTGTGAACACATATATATGTTTGCAAATATATATGTATATGCACATATGGAATTTTCAACATTGCTGCCATAAAATATTATTGCACTTCAATTATATTAATCAAAATTCATCAGAAAAATTTATTGATTGCTTTTAGACAAATAAGCATAGTTCTAGTGAAAGAATTTACCTTTATCATTAAGGACTCTATTCCTCTCTCTCTCTCTCTCCATATATATATATATATATATATATGTAATAAGCCACCACTCAGTGAATAGTTTTATGATTGTTTTAATACAGTACTTTTTAAATATTTCATTTGCTTAATTTTAGGTCTCTTTCTTTTTCCTCTTTCATACATAACTAGTTATTTAGGGCATTGGACAATAGCACGATCAATTTTGGGGTAGTGTTTATTCTTTCATTCAAGTCTTAACTCGTGAACTTCACATAACCCATACTATCTTCTAAAGTTCATCTTCCTAAGTCAAATTAACATAGAGAAGCAACTTTACTCTGCTTGTGAATATATGCTTTTTAGGGTCTGACTATTCAACAACAGTTGAAGACTTTGGTTTTCTCATCATACTGTTTGTTTACTGTTGGTGATTTCCATTTGCAGCTAAGCTCTGGCCTAGAAATTGTTATATATTCCAAACAGCTCTAGCAAATACTCGTGCTTTTTATGATGTGTCTTACATATTCAGCTTTGCCAGAACAGTGAATGACATCTGAATCTCAATAGCTAGTGATGACAAATCTTGATTTTGGTCTCATATTGCTTGAAGACAGCTTATTTCCTTGGCTCTGTGATAGTCATTTGGTCCACATATTCTCAGGAAAAGAGTTGAAAATCAGGAGGAGACAGGTTTATTCTGGAGGATGTCAAACTTCTGCTTAACAATGGCATATGTCATTTGAACTTGCACATTTTCTCACAGGAAGGCCTAGAGCAAACCCAAAGTCAAAGGAGGGGAGGGGATGATATATGATCATAATTTTTTAGTTCTATCCATTGAAGTGGTTGGTAGGGTCAAGATATAATAGATAAGTAATTATAAGCTCTTGTTGTCCAGGCAGTGTGGCAATTACCTACACTCTGAACTTTTTGGTGACTAAGGCAGAATTACTTCAGCTTCCAAGTTCAAGGCAGCCTAGAAAAAATATGGTGTTCTTTCCTGAAAGCTAAATAACATTCACTATCAAATGTGAATTTATTAAATGTCTTATCCTTTAACTCTACTATAGTACTGTGGCAAGACAGTTAAGGAATTATTTATATATTTTTTATTTTTTTAATTTTAAAACAAAAGAATATTTTAGCAGTGTGGAAAGTCTACGAAAAAAGGGTTCTAAACTGTAGGTTGAGATAACAATAAATAAGCTAGAATTTAGGTTGTGAAGCATGTATTTGAAAGGGCAGCCACACAGATTCCTAATTAGTTCCTGAGTAAGAGTGGTCTCTTCAATATGATTCTCATATAACCTCTTGAAATGTTATGGTCTAATATTTTTTTTCTCTTGTGCAAAATTCTTGTGAATTGATTAAATTGACTTTAGAAGGGCTCTTTTTTTCTTGCTAATTTTAAAGAAGTAATTTATGGTTTAATACTTTAAAATAAAATTAACTTTTCATTTGGCAGCATCATTTATGCTGCTGTCAGCACCACCTTTTCCTAAGATAATTATTATCATGTGTGTCAGGGAAGATGTTAGTGTGTATTTCAATACTTTTTTATTTTTTTAATCAGCACTGTTCCTTGCCTCAATAAATCTCTATTATTATACAAGTTCAATGTTCCCTTTTGCATGACAATATTTTCTGCTTTAATGTAGGGGAAAATAAATTTAAAGTAATTGCTTTTAGAAGTTTATTGTTTTAAAAAACTCTTGTAAGTAAATAGGATTAAAGGCACTTACTAATGTTTGCTCGCTAAGCTTACTGAAGTAGATGTTGATAGACGCCCCGAATTACTTTCTTTCTTCCTGTTTCATAGTACTTTAAGCTAATTGAGAAACTAATTCATGCTACTAAACTTGAAAATCATTTTGCAGGAAACTTTGATGTAAGCATAGTATAGGATTTTCATTTTAATTTACTATCATAAAATGGACGTTTATATGAAAATGGTGTGTAATTTAGATTCCTTTTAAAGTAGAGAACTTTACATTTTTTTAAAAAATTTTAGATGCAAATTATTTCATGTTAGCATCTACATTTTGTGCCTTGCTTGATGTTTAAAAAGTAGGATGCTGTCACATGAACTAGAATGGGATTAACATGGATTTTGCAAGGTTTTTTTTTCTTGTTTATTTCAAAGCATTCTTTGGACCAGTTCTCAGTGTAGCAAATTGGTAAAGCTCATGCTGCCTGAAGCCCAGCCTTTGGTTCCAAGCTAGTTTTCCCTGGTGAATACTCCAAAGGCACAACAACAAACCTCCTATCGATAATAAGAAGAGAGGGGAAGATCAGAAACTGAGGATAATCTGTACAAGGGCATGTGCTCACATGGGCTCATACATGTACATTATTGCATAATTTAAGTTGATTATGCTGCTGCTGGTAGTGGTGTTATGGACAGTAGCTAGTTTGTGTGGACAAGTATCGTGGCTGTGTATTGTCACATGGAAAGATAGCCTTGGTTGCATTGTTGAAGGAAATTTAGTGCCCTTGTTTAAGAACAATTATGTATAAACAAAATGTAAGCCAGGCATGGTGGTGCATGTCTTTAATCCCAGCCCCTGGGAGGCAAAGGGAGGCAGATCTCTATGAGATTGAGAGCAGCCTGATCTATGTAGTGAGTTCCAGGACAACCAGAGATATGTAGTGAGATCCTGTTTTAAAACAACAAACAAACAAACAAAGTCTAAAATATATTTTACCCCAAAGTTGGTTTACTTTTGAGGCTGTAAAATTTTTCATTAAACCGTGTTATTATTAAAAACAACATGCTTTATTATGGAACCGTGAACTAAAATTTCAAGTATGAAAGTCTAGAGTTTCAAACTAAGTTTTTTAAAAAATGCATATAGAACATCTTAATTGGTGATTTTTATCTCACTAGCTTTCCATCAGTTTAAAGCTGTATGGATACTTCGCCATCCAGCCACCTAATTTTGAAGAGTGAAGGCAGATACACAGAACTAGTTAGAAGAAAGGATAAAGCATGGAAGGCAGGAACTCAGCAGGCTTCCTCCTCCTCCTCATCAACTGGTCAACACATGAAACCATATGTCATGCTGTAGTGCCAGTTCTGAGGCTCGTAAATAAGTACTAAAGCAATTCGATTCAGAGGGTCATAATCACAAGCATCCATTCCTCCCTCCAACTCTTTACTCTTAATTTATCTTTCACTTAAGAACCAATGATTTCCTACTTCATGTAAGACCTTGTGCTTGTAAGATTTATGGCATACCACCAAACAAGGCCCTTTGAAGCCTTATCTTTATGAAAACTGTAGTGAGCGACAATTATCAATAAACAAATGAAACCATAATATTTTTGAAAATAGAGCTTGGTGGTGGTTAAAGTGACCTGCTCAGTGGATCTATTGACACAGTGTATGATAGTAGGGCAGGCAAGACATGTGGAGATCTTCCTGGATACTATTTCAAGTAACAAGTAGTAAGTCTAAAATGTGAGAAGAAAGGGTGTTTTGTTTTTCAATAGTACATAGTTTCATAGCTGTGTTGTGAAAATGTACCCCTAATAACCAAATTCAGAAAAGTTCCAGATATTACTATGGTACAAATGTCTTTACGGTTGAAATAGTCCTACAACTACTGTGAAAGGCTGGGTATCATTCCATTCTCTTACATCAGAAATCTGGGTTATTGAAGATTTCCTTTGTTGGTTTATTCATTTTCTTTTTATCCCTTTCTCTCTTTTGAAATGCAGTTTTTGTGTAGACCCAGATGATTTTTAACTTTGATTTTCCTGCCTGAAAAATACAAAATTATAGGTGTGGAGCAAAAACCTTAATATTTCTTGTTCTCTCACTAAGGACCATTAGATTTGTTTGTAAAATGGGTCCAGTGGTAATAAATAGGACATAAATTACTATGAATATTAAGTCATATGGTGTATGATAAGGTATTTAGCATAATGATTCTTTTTTAATAAATTATTAGATAGAATAATGTTTGAACTCTATCTTTAAAATAGTAGTCTAGTTTAATGCTAAGCTCATGAGAATCGAAAAAATCAGACAACTACATTTTCCTGGTGTTACAATAAACTTTACATTGTCCTCTCTGAGCCCCTATTCTACATTTATAATTTCCTTCTCAGTATTTGCCAAGCCTTTTTCCTATTGTTAGAGATAGTCACACAATGTTTTCTGACCTCATATTAGAACATTCAGGAGTACTCACAAGAAAAATTCTGTGCCAATAATTTAATTTTGCAAAAAGGCTGAGTGCAATATATACCCATGCTTGCGTGTGTACACACACATATACATACATACATATTTACTTATATACATATTGCATACATACATACAGAGACTTAAAAAGTGGCCTCAGTAATTCTGTGTACATGGAACATTCTCAAATAACAAATCATTATTCCTACTGTACAATATTTTTTGCATTGGAAAGTTTTAGTGAGGCATTCGGTACCTTCATTGTCTTCAGCTCACTTACTCTTCATCTGTCAAAAGCAAATTTATGTTTCATAGCTCAAAACAGATACTTTTATGTCTTAACTTTACCTGAAATTTAACCCTTCTTCTCTTTTATAACCACTGAAGTCTTTGTGGCTTAATGCTATACCATCAATTATGAAGCCGTTTTGGAAACAGGGGTGTGTGCTTTTGTTTTTCCCATAGGATCTGTCTCTTGGTCCAGTGTCTTTCCAAAACCTGCTTACACACAGATGTTTGAATGAGAACGTACATGAAGCAAGTCATCAGATTTATGTTCTTTGAATCTAATTTGTTGCACTAAGATAGAAACATATTTTTAAATTTCGACAATCCATTGACAAGTAGTCTGTCAGAAAACCTGACTGCAAAGTACATTTCTATTTTTAATTTAAGAAATCAAAATGCAATAATTTTATTTCCACTAGAATTCTCTCTAATATAATAATGAGTGCCAGGTTTAATCAAGAAACATTTGAACCAGCTGGTGGAGGCACATGATACCACCTTTAGTGCCCAGCACTCTGAGGACAGAGGCAGGTGGATATCTGTCAGTTCCAGGCCAGGTTCGTCTAGCGAATCAGTTCCTGGAGAGCCAAGGCTCTTACACAGAGAAACCCTATCTCAAAAGCCAAGAAAAGAAACATTTTATTTGGCAAAAATAATAAATATACAACCAGAATTTTATACATAAAATAGTGTAATACCTATTTGTCTCAGTTTTTATAGTTTATAACCAGAAAAACCAATACTTGGACCTTACTGGAAAAGTAAGTCCTTAAAATAATTCCTGGTATCTGAAAATGTGTTGTAACTGCAGTCAAGTTTTATGTTCTAGTCAACTAAATCACTTGTAATTATTTTACAGCATAATGCACGTAGGAAAAAGTAACAAGTACACATGCACAAAGAACACAGAATTTAACATAACAATTAAAATTTTAAAAGCATCCCTGGTCCTTTATTTCAGGGAAAGAAAATGCCCACATTAACACAAAGTCTACTTAAGCTTAAAAAGAAGCGATTGCTGGTATCTTCCCCAAGTCTTTGATACAGGCAGTTTATTTCATAATTTCTCATAGTACCTAATATTAATATAAAAGGCCTTTCATTAGAGAATGCACTTTCTGAGGGAATTTAATAGAATTAAATTAATATAAGTCGTATTAACAGTAATGTTCGGTGGTATTGTAACTTCTCTGCCAGCTAATGAATTAAGCATGTTATTAAATCTGTACATTCTGGGAACAACATAGCTTTCCATGCCTTAACGTCATCTTTTCAGGAAGAGGGCTGCTAGAATCCTCGTGCAAGTGGAAGCTGAGAGCTAAAGCATTCTGCAGTTAACATTGGAATCTGTTTCAAAATTGAATTCCTTGACAACTCTCCATGTACTGCA
The DNA here is from genome assembly GCA_001685095.1 of Ellobius talpinus. Lineage (NCBI taxonomy): Eukaryota > Metazoa > Chordata > Mammalia > Rodentia > Cricetidae > Ellobius > Ellobius talpinus. The sequence goes on along the minus strand of LOJH01037161.1, from coordinate 4,161 downwards.
CAGTGGGGGTGGCATTGCTTTTCTTCTTTACCTCGACATTTCTCTAGGAAATAACTTTTGTACATTTTTCTCAGAAGTAGAATACAAATAGAAAAGAAAAAAACAAAAATGACAAAAGGTTAATATTTAAGAATGGCTTATAATACAGTAAATTCTTCTTCTCTGGGCTTATTTCTTCCTTAGTATTTAGTATCTCCACCTGAGCTAGGAACTTCAGATATTTGTTGTTGACCTTGGAAGAAGGTTTCCTCCTAAATAATGTCCTATGCTGCTTCATCTCCACCAATGTGGGTTTTGAGGACACAGTGAAATCATTCTTTCCCACCAGATTTGCTATAGCTTTCAACACATATATATATATGTATGTGTATAGATATATTGATTGATATTGTTTTTATTCATTTATGTCTTTCTAGTTTATATATAGTTAATTTAGGTTATTTATGTATAATTAATTTATACATAGTTACACATATAATTTCTTGTTTGTTTGTTTGTTTTGTTTTTTGAGACGGTTTCTCTGTAGCTTTTGGAGCCTGTCCTGGAGCTAGTTTTGTAGACCAGGCTGGCCTCAAACTCACAGAGGCCCACCTGCATCTTCCTTGTAAGTGCTGGGAATAAAGGCAAGCACCACTGCCCTGCTTAATTGTATATGTGATATATATATATATATGATTACATATGTCTATACATGGTATATGACTTTTATGTAATGCATGTATGTTGATGCATGTAAACTATATAATTTATTTATAGTTATTTTAAATATATAAAAGATAGATGTATAGTTTGGTTTATGATGCTAATCTTGTGAGTTTAAGTATCAGTCTTTATCCTGTTTATTTTTTAACAAGAAGGAGATAACAACCTGAATTAAAAATATTTTCTTTCCACCTAGTTTTTATTAAAAAAATTAATCAACTTAACTTTCAGAAATTGGTCAACCACACATGCATTGATATTAACAGATAATTATTATCCAATTCCTCAAATTATGTTGGCAAATGTAAGCATTAAAGACATTCCAAATCAAAGCATTATTTTGGAAACTGGTGTAATATGAAACTTGGCATTTCTTTTGTTCCCTAGAGATGAAGTCTTTCATGACTTTCATGACAAATCTCATGGTTTGGTAGTGTTAAACCACAAATAAATATTATAATCTCAACATAAATGATTCCATTGGGTAAGATATATTCTTTTGGAACCATTAATTTGAAAGTTTATTTATACATTTTTGAAGATCTCACAGAAAATGATTTCCCTGGAAATAACAGGTGCTATATTGAGTTTAGTGTGCTCATTTTACCATGCTCATGAAAAATCAGGATGTATATAAGCATAATACATATATAAACAGGATGTGTGTATATATATTTGTGTGTATGCGTGTGTATATATAATGTGCTTTATGTTCTATAGACCAAATACTGACAGTTTTGGGATCATTTCATTTCTTTCCATAACACATATACATATTTGGTATATTTAATTAATCATTTTTATTACTTAAACAACAAAGATTTTATTAACCACATACTTTGTTACAGTGTGTTCTTGTAATCAATATTGTACATTTGTTAAGTTTAGGAACTCCATTAAAAGCCTTGTGAGTTGTTGAGGGTTCTGAACTTTGGGCTCATGTCATGGAAGCTGATGGTGACTCATGCTTACTCCCCCTGTAAACAACTGTAATGCATGGTCACTGGATCTATGCATTCTGGTCTGTAGAGAACCATCTATTTCACGCTCAGGGATAATTCTGTCACATGAACCTTGCAAATATCCATGTTCATACTATACAGTAATACAAAGATATATTTTCCATAAACAAGTTAATAATATCTAGGAGAAAGCTATGCTAATTTTGCTTTGTTTTATGAAATGCACATGAATCTTCAGAGGGTTTGTGCAAAACTTGTGAATCTATTTTCTGAAGTTCATTGAATCTGGAAGTTATCTATAATTATGTGTACTTTTTGTCTTTGAGGGAAATTAAAAAAATATAGAGAGTACAAGTGATATAGACACATGTAGATCTCAAGCCCTTCTAAATATGACTGAGGATGGTGGTTTATTCCTAATGAGTTATCTGTAGAAATAAGATGTGAGCTTTTGAAATGTGACTTTATTTTAAAGATTTCCTTTTGTATTTAAGCTATATGCAAACATCTTAGGATTTTCAGACAAAGAAGAATATATAATTCTCATTCAGAGATAATCATTTAATAATTTAATGTGTTTTCCTTCAATATGCCTATAACCATAATATTTTTGTGTGCCAATCTTCCTTTAGTGTGTTTTCTGTTTTGTACTCAATTATGTCCACATTTTCAAGTATGAGAGTGTCTATTTTATTTTACTTATATAAAATCCTTACTCCATATTATTATGCACTCAAAGTTTATGACTTTTCAATGTTCAAGCCAAGATTTCAAATCATTAGTATTTATGATCTCAAATACATTGTTAATATAAACATAAAATATACAAAATATGCATTATATTATATATTATATATTATTATAATGTGATTATTTAACAGTGTTTTAAATTGTAATATATATTTATCTTATTACTAGATCAAAAATCAAGCAATACATGATAGCTATCAAAATCCTCATTTATCTTTGTACTGTCGACTCATTTTACTCAAAACTTGAAGACTATAGCACATAAGGATTTTTTTGGTACATAAATAGGAGAGGGCAAATAAGTCTTATAGATTAGTTTAATGGGTTATTTTCACTCCTAAATAATTTTGTTCTAGGGTGTAGATCAGTATTACTTTTCTCTCATATGTTTTTTATACCATTTCATACCTGATGCAATTTTAATTTCTACCTCAAATAAGATTGTGAATCTCCCATGCATTGGGCTGATGTCATGTATATTTCATTGCTTGCACATGGTTATTCTTTGACTCTTGTGTAAACGAAAGAGTGATAGAATAATAGGAACCTTTACAAACAGGTTGGGCTTACCTTCTTTTGGAGGATGAAGGCTGCGCTGCTATTTTCATATTTATAATCAGTCACCAAAATTTCTCAAAAGCTTCCTCAAAAGAAAGACATTAGCCCTAGGATGTCTGTTGGCTGAAACATCTGTGAAGTAGCCCCCTGCCAGCATTGCCAATGACTCTCATTCCTTTAATGCACTTAGCTGCATATCACTTTGACTTCTTCTTCTAAAGTTGAATTTTGACTCTCCTTGACTAAACATCATAAATGTGCCTGAAGTCAGACCCTGTGGCCTAGAGCCCTGGGAACAAATGGACAATGAAGTGTCTGTATACTTTGTACTGTCAGAGAGAGACAAGAAAGAAGATTGTTCAAAGTCATTCGTCTGAAAAGAAAACCTGCTTATTCAAAACTGCATAAAAGATTGTGTTTCTAAACATCTGAGGTTTGAAGTGGACATCTCTAAGTCGTTGCCCTCCTTTGAAAAATATTAAAGTCTGGACTGTGGCTAAGATGACGAACTGAGAGAAACAAGAAGGAAGTCTTTGGTTATGACTACATCCAGCTACCAAGGCTAATGATTTAAATAATGTCTTTCTTTTGATTAGATGCAGGGCAGCTCAGAATACTTTGGACCACTTGTTCCTATTGTGGTAAAGTCTAGGATGAATGTGGCTTTCATTAATGCACATACTCATAGTTTTACAAATTTTTAGTTTAGTTTTTGTTTCTCTTTTCAAGAATAACTGATCTCCAAAAGCATACCTAGACAGTGTATAACAATAAGGTAATTTAATTAGCTGTTCTGGGCAGTTAGGTAATTTGAATGAGATTATGCTGTATAGTCAATTAATCAATCCTATATTCAGGTATATCTATTTAGACAGTAACATGTGTACTTCTGGCCTTCACACTAGCATATGATCTCTTGAAAGTTCTTTAAATTTCTGTTGAAAGAATTTAAACATTAAGTATTTACAATCAAGTTTTTTCTTTCAGAGTATTATAGAAATTAATGGTCTCCAGATGTTAGTGTTCAAATTTTAATGAGTACAATGTAAGCTTCTCAATAAAGGACCCTACTATAAATAATAAGGAGATAAGATAGTCTTTATAGTAAATACATTTTTTTTACTTTTCTCCAATAAAGAAGAAGGAGGAGGAGGAGGAGAAGGAGAAGGAGAAGGAGAAGGAGAAGGAG
>LOJH01037160.1:3998-19330 GCA_001685095.1 Ellobius talpinus | reverse complement strand
TCAGAGAGGGTAAGGCACATTGCTTTGGGGAAGGTCCAAGGCCTTCCCTACTATGTCTAGGCTGAGCAAGGTATTCCTTCAAAGAGAATGGGTTCCCAAAAAGTCAGTACAAGCAATAGGGATAAATCCTGGTACCATTGCCAGAGGCTCTGCAGTCTGCCTCAGCCATACAACTGTCACCCACATTTAGAGGGTCTAGTTTGGTACTATGCTGGTTCCTTCTCTGTCAGGCTGGGGTTGGTGAGCTCCCATTAGCTCAGGTGAACTGTTTCAGTGTGTCTCCCCCATCATGGTCTTGACTTCTTTGCTCATATTCTCACTCCTCCCACTCTTCAACCGTACTTTGGGAGATCAGTCAGTGCTCCGCTGCAGGTCTCTGTCTCTGTTTCTATCAGTTGCCGGATGAAGGTTCTGTAGTGGCATTTAAGATATTCATCAATCTGACTATAGGGTAATGCCAGTTCCAGCGCCCTTTCCTTTATTGCTTAGGGTCTTAGCTGGAGTCACACTTGTGGATTCCTGGGAATTTCTCTAGTGCCAGGTTTCTCAATGGCTCTCTCAATTAAAATATCTCTTTCCTTGCTCTCGTCTCTGTCCTTCTTCCATCTTGACTATCCTGTTCCCTCAAGTTTTCTTCCCCCTCCCCTTCTCCCCTCCTCTTCTCCTTCCACCCTCTCTTCTCCCCCACACCCATGCTCCCATTTTTGTCAGGTGATCTTGTCTATTTCCCCTTTCCAGGTGGATCTATACATGTTTTTCTTAGGGTTCACCTTGTTACTTAAAATAACCTCACACCAGCAAACACCAAAGAAGGGAAACACACAAACAATACCAAATCAAAAAGTAACAGGAATTAAAAATCACTGGTTTTTAATATCTCTTAATATCAATGGAATCAATTCCTTTAAATTTTTAGCATAATATTTTCACCAGCACTTAAATGTGCTTATAAGCCTTTTAAATTAAAACAAAGAAAAAAAACACTCCATGTTCCACCACATAAAATCCATTCCCTCTTCCTCGTAATCTCACATCTGGTGACATATTTTGTGTAACTCACTCCACTGAGCTGTAATTTCTAATTCACCAACTCAACATATTCTGTTCTCTGTGATCACCAGGATATTGAATCATTTTACTATATGGATATTTTTGACCTTCCTGTCGTTGAATCCAAAATTTGGGTTTAAATTTGGTGCATCTTTTAGAATTTAATATATGAATACTATATTATATATCATTTCCACCTTCCCTCTCTTTATATGTTTCCATTCTCTCAAATTTGTGACCTCTTATTCTTTATTATTGTCACACATATGCTATATATGTAAATATATGTGTCCATTTATGTTTATGTATGTTTCTAGTATGTACATGTGCATAGGACTGCTTTTATGAGGGTTCATCCTTAGAGAAGATTGACTCACCCTCTTTCAGAAGTCATTACTTGGCTTTAGTTCTTCATCTAGGGGTGATACTTTGTGAGATTTCCTCCATCCACATTGACCGATGAGTTTTCATAAAATTATTTTTAATTAAAATATTACATCCTTTCTCTTCCTGGCTCCAGTCCCTTTCATGACTCCTCCATGCTCTCTCTCTCTCTCTCTCTCTCTCTCTCTCTCTCTCTCTCAAATTACAGCCTCTTTTTAAGTACTATTGTAACATATGTACATATTATACATCTTTGTTACAAAATACACATATCCATATATAAATAAATGAATATATATTCATAAATACACACACATATATATGTATATATATACAACCTGCTGATCCCACTCAGTGTTGCTTGTATGTATGTTTTTTTAAGGTTGACCACTTAGTATTACATAACTAATTAGGGAAAGACTAGTTCTTCGTCTCTTTTCAGTCATTAATTATTTGCAGGTCTTTATCTATGGTTGTGACTCCATGAGATTTCTCCCATCCATGCTGGGATGTCAACTGGTACTGAAATAGTCTGGGTTTGTTTAAGAGCCATATAGTTAAGATTTCATGGGTGTACCTTCCCTGACATATCTAGAAAACTTTATAAACATCCACAAATTTATTTGATACTTTCCCACATTCTATAAGATCGACTCTCTTCCAAATATTTTCTTTTTCTAGTTCTTTGGTAACATATTTATTTTCTACCCCATCTCTGACTTACCCTTGGTCTTCCTGATGATCATATTATCTTCTATTTAAACCATCAAGGTCTTATGGCCTGGTTCTGTAAATTCTTGGCTCAATTTAACCTATTTTAGGATACTTATCCATATTTCTGGCAGAAGTTCGTATAGTCATTGTTCTTTGATTTCATTACCAAATATTTATTATGCAGAATGATAAATCTCATAACCTTTTCATATATATGCTATATATTTAACTCTTATTTATCCTTCCATTGCTCTATATTTCCCCTTTCTAGTCCTGTTTCTCCCCCTCAAATAGTCCTCTTCTGCTTTCAGGTTCCATGTTGTGAGTGGGGGTGGGGGCAGTTATTTTGCTTAACATAATTGATCCTTTCTTTTGTCTCACCAAAACTTCACTGTGTAACTAGTTACCACATTTTTCATTGTCTGTCATTGCCTTATTGTCTCTGCATTATCCTTGGCCGATATACAACTGACTTTTATATTAAAAAATCAATACATCTTAAACTGAAAATCTCACGTCTCTGCAAATTTGCAGTCTCTGGGTGTGTACTTACTATCTAAGAAACTGGTACAGCTGAAAAGCCAGGGTCTTCAAACCTCAGGGACTCTTGTTCTTGCTTATTTCTTATTCAGCTCATAATTAAACTATTTTGCTACAGTCACCATTATCTCAGGAATCTCTTTTTTCTTACCTCTATAGCCTAATCTAGACTGCTGACTATCTTTTTATTCACTTTCTAATTAATCCTCAATTTATCCATCTTTTCTTTGTTTTAGTTCTTAATTCTGAAGGTACAGTTGCCTTACACAGTACACACATGATCTTAGCCAGTGCTAAGCACACTTCTTGATACACTAGGTATCTCAATAATTATTAAAACAGGCATGTGATCTACAAATAAGATTTTCCCTCTCTTAGCCTTTTTAGATATTTCTATTACCTTAATGACGGAATTAAAACTATTTGACAAGTCCTCAAAGGTTATTAATAACACACTCATAATTCTCTGCTGCTTGTTCTTGACACTACTGCTGCTTTCCCTTAGGCCTGTACCCTCTAATCTCAGTTTCAGTGCCACTTACCCGAATCCTTTCATTAGATTTGCTCCTGTCTTTGACCTTGCGACCTTTCAGCGCTCTTTCCTCCTCTAGGCATAGCAAGGCTCTTTCCAGTACTGACTGTATTTTTGATTGGGTGCAGAAGACAAGGACTAACACTTGAATTTCACACTAGAAACATCTCCAGTGTTAATTATTTTCATCGCTCTATTTCCTGTTCATCATAAAATGTCTGCCTTATGTTAAGCATTGAAGAAAAGACCAAAGTAAGAACTAACATGATAAAGTAAAGGCTGAGTAGCGAACACTGGTGCTTGGGTTATACATTTTAAGTTACGGAATTAAAAACTAAATAGATTATGGAGAACTACTGTGTGGTGAAGTGTACAAACTTTAGCACTGAAGCTGTTCTATGAAGGATGGATTGAACCCTTAAGTCCATGATCTTGTTTGATCCTTAAATTAATCTTTCCAAGTAGATGAAAAAAATATTTCCAGTCACAAATAAGAAAGCTGAAGATGAGGCTTGTCAAGCTTCTTTTAAAAAGTCTGTGTTTCCTGACTATTTACTCTACACTCACACATTGTTGGCATAACTGCAGTCAAAGTCAAGAAGCCGCTAGTTCTTAGGAGCAGGGACATCTGAGTGATCTTTGTAGAACTGAATCACTCTGAGAGACCATTCTGTGTGTTATCAAAGCATGGGTGAGTTGGGCCTGACTCCAGATGAGGATCAGGTTTGTCTGTTTGTTGTTTTATCATCCTTGGAGGGGAAATTGTGACTAAGTGGCGATAACTCAAAGGTTACTAGAGAAACTAGGAAAATGACTTTGTTTGTGAAGTCTCTTCTCCTTCCACACAGCAGGAGAATCTAAAAAAAAAAGAAATAATTCCTCTCTAAGTCACTTCCCAGTTGACTTTTAAAGCTGGAGGAATAGCTAAGTCGTGAGCCCTGGTCTAGAGTCTATACTGCCCTCAGCTTGATCCCACGTAATTTGCAGATAAATAAACAAACAGGTTCTTTCTCCATTCTTCTCAGCTCTGACCTTAGTAGCTTTACCGCAAAAGCCACACTAGATAGACCTATCTAGAACCATTGCTTTCTTGCCAGGCCTTCCTTCCTCTAGTCTGGTCCCCGTTTTTAGTCTTCCCGTGTCACCATAGCCCTATGGATATGTAATATTTCCTCAGTAGAAGAAGGTGCAGAATTAAGCACCAATACTTCTCACCATTTCTGTAAGCATCCATCAAAATGATATATAATGTGTGCTAAAAGAAATCTTATTCAATTTTTTATTTTCTTTTCTTGACTTCTTGAAAATATATACAATGCTCTCAATTTTCTGTAAGATATGCCTTAAATCAGAGGCTTGGAAATCTGGGTAATTTTTATATGGAAATCTGGATTCAAGAATTCTGTTGAAAAATAGTAGTTTCTGAAACCTTGGGGCTTACAATCCCATATGGTAGGGATAGGCAGGAGAATTGAGTAGCAACTGCTCACTTTAGAGAATATATGTAAACTCTAGTTTTCCATACCCTCTTTTTTCCCAGCTTTGCTAACATTGTCTAATCTAGTATGCTCATTTACACAGTCTGCTCTGCTTTGTGGCTTTTCAATGCAGTAACTCTCACCTAAACCAGGACAAAGAATCCTTTCTGAGATCTTTCTCTTCTCTTGTACTATGTCTACTTGTTTTGGGGCTATAAATAGCAATTGACTTTGAATGATTTGATTGATTATGTATTATACTCAATAATAGCAGAACAATGTCCATAAATTGCTTTTATTTTGGAGTGCTTGCTATGTGATATACTCCATTATACACTTCCAGATCTGTGGGGCATTAACTCTAGTTTTTCACTGTCAAATTATTCACCTTCTCTTAGAACAGAGCCTGATATATAGCAGAAGCCCAGTAAATGAGTGCATTGAACAAAACAAAGAGGCTGTGTTAAATTTCCTTTTCACAGTAACTCTGTGTCAAAGTTTTGCTGTTGATATCTTCTTTTTATAAAGCAGAAACTGAGGTTTATAAGTTGACTACTCCATCATATGCTTCCAGAATCCTGAACTGTTTTGTGCACAAGAGCCTCTTCATTTTGCAACTTAGGAGTTCAAGTTTGAACGCCAAGAAATTTTTTCTTCAGTCTCCTCATGAGAAACTTGACCAGCAAATAGCCAGTGTTTCTCGTGTCCCCAACCAGTGTGGGCTTTGAATACATCTGCCTCTGGGACTGTCAAAGTTTAGACTTCTCTACCAATGCTATTCCAGTGTTCATAAACTTCCTGCATTTGTGATCTCTTTTCTTCAATCATGATACTGTACCGCCCAAGAACATCTCTAGAGCCTCATTGACTGGGCTTGATTTGATTTGATCAATCAAATCATTCAAAGTCAATTGCTATTTATAGCCCCCAAACAAATAGACATAGTACAAGAGAAGAGAAAGATCTCAGAAAGGATTCTTTGTCCTGGTTTAGGTGAGAGATACTGCATTGAAAAGCCACATAGCAGAGCAGACTGTGTAAATGACTTCTAGACTGTCCACATCATTGCAGGAGGCTGAGTTCTAGGGAGAATTACTTCCGGGGTAGACTATACTATTTCCCAAAATAAACACAAATGGAAGTCATAAATTCTATGAGGCATGAAAACTGATCCCTTTATTAAGTATTGCAAGTGTATTTTCTTCATATTTGGAAAAGAGAACAATATAAAACAACTCATTTACTTTTTTGAGTTGGTTTTCAGGAAGCGGGTGACTAACTTAGCATGTGAGGGTGGTGAAAATATTATCTGCCTCCTGTCCTCAGGCAAACCAAGCTTGTTACATCACATCTACTTCTCTGTGTATAGAAGGCTCCAGCTTTCTTTGGGTATTTACCCAGAAGTTGTGTAGCTTGGTCATATGGTGGTTCTAATTTTAGTTTTTAGAGCCTCTTTACACATTTCCACAGTGACTTCACTAGTTTACACTCCCACATGTGGTAAATAAGGATTTCTGTTTTTCTTATGTTGTTGCTAGAAAGGGAACTATGGGAGGGGAAGAAGAGACATTAAAGGGAGGTGACTAATAGAAGCCATGTGACATGGAAGAAGGAGGACAGTTGGGTGAGAAGGGGACCAATGGGAAAATGGGGCCAGCGAAGGAGAGAGTAGGAGAGGAGACAAATAAGAGCAGAATATATATGGAAATTTCATAACGAAATCTATTACTTTGCATACTAATGAAAACAGCTGAAAATAATTTTGCACCACGCCCACCCCACTTGCTTGCACTGCTGGTTTTCTCATTGATTGTGAACTGACCCCACTCTCAACCTCACAGGAAGGTTTTCTAGGCTACCAGACATAAGGTCAATTCTCTGTTCATGTCACAGCCCCTTTTATAATTGTAAGCATGCAACTTAGAATTTTAATTTGCTTATTTATCTACTTATTTTTAAGTTTCTTTTCTTTTTTGAAATAACTTCATTGAGCATATAATTGACATACATAAAATTACACTTAATTCACACATCTTGTTTGGTTTGAATGTACACACGGACATGAGATGGCATTACCACAAATATGACTGTATAAGCACTTCCCCACAGGTTTCCTTTTGTTCATTTGTGTGGCCATGAGTGTGTGGGTGTAAGAACACTTATCATGCCATCCATCCTTGTAATTTAAAGCAATCCCAGAATGCTAACTGTAGGTGCTATGTTTGGTAGCAGATCTCTGAAACCATCTCACCATGCAGAACAGAAAGTTTATATCCCATTGAAAAACAATTCTTCATTTCTGCATCATCCCAGCTGGTAGAAAGTACCATCCTATTCTGTGTCTCTTTGAATTTTGCTATCTTAGATACTTTATGTAATTGGAATTATGCAGCTTTTTTCTCCTCTGGCTGGCTTATTTCATGTACTTTAAGTTCATCCTTCTTCCTGAAACTGACAATGACCTTCTTTATTAAAGTCAAATATATTTTATTATATCTTTATATCACCTTATTTTTCTTTCTTTTATTTTTAAAGATATATATATATATACATACACACACATATATAAACATATATATAACATATAAAAACATATATATATAACATGGAGTACATAAGAAGGTCAGATATGGTTGTCCTAGAACACTACACTTCTTGGAGGATTTCTGGTACCATAGACTGTGTAGAGGGGTGGTGAAAAATGATATCCAAGGAGTACAGTAAACCAACTAATCCTAAAGTCAAATATCAGCAGGCTGTACACTCCTAACTTTTCTCACTTAAGACTTGCTTCAAAGATGGTTATCTTAATCAGATCCCTACTACATTAGATTAAATAACATTAATGGGTCTTATTTTCTAATTTATTTCTAGTTGATAAGTGGATATTGACAATTAGTCCTTGGTCCTAGACTAGTGCCAGAGACAGACTCAAATATATTTTAAAGTAGAAGACATACTTATTTTGTTTTGCTTCCATTTTGATAACCATTAAGAAAGAGTCTAAGGAAAAATTGGGAGCAGATAGTTTAACTGTTAAATATGCATAAGGGATAGTTGTGATGAATCACAGTGGGATCAGAGGAATAGACCAGTACAGTGGAATTATTGAGAAACATAAATTCCTGTTACCTAAAAAAATGTAGAGCTGAAGAGTGTCAGCTATATTCCACTATCCCTGTCATCTAAAAATTATGATTTCTTTTTACTTCTAGGCCACACTTGTCTACATGTGCTGAGTAAGGTCCTAGGACTTCAGAGAAAAGCTTTAGGCAGAAAATACAAAGTCTTACCTGAGGCAGAGGATATCAGTGCATCACAAAATGAATCTAAATGCATATCCAAACTATTGCAACTATGACAAAATGAATATAGGCTTAATTAGTAGAGTTGCAATAGAAGAAGTGCCACGCAGGTTGAGATTCTGGTAGTTTGGGATGCCTTTTTGGAGAAATAGTCTTTGAGCACAATCCAGAAAGACTTCAAAAATAGAGGGGAAAAGGGAAATTCAGGCAGAGGGAAGAACCTGGAACAGGATAGAAGGTACCTAAAAGAGCTTAGTGTGGGAGAGATTGGAGTTTGTGATCAAGTGAAAGAGTCAAAGACCAGGTTAAGAGATCCAGACTCTCTTTTTACAGAAGAGGGTGATGAGAGCTGCTTATGGACTTAAGTTGTGATGAGAACACAGTTTCTCACTCTTAGTCAAGAATGGCTAAAGGCAGGTGAAAATCATGGGTTGTTTTTAGGATGGATATGCCCTGCCAGCGTTGGCTTACATAGGCCATTGGCAGAAGAATAGAGGATCTAATTTGGCCTTGTAGAATCAAGGTAAAGTTAGAAAGTGGGTTATACTCTCTGGACATTCTCTATTTTCAACACTTACATGGAAAATGGCGTTAGCATTCTGCTCTACCATCTAGGACAGGTTAAATAATTTTTATAAATGTGTGGCTTGTTGGGTTCCCTCAGGCTTCATCTATCAACCTCTGCATTGTACCTTCAACAGCAGCCCACACCCAGTGCCTCAGAAGCCCATACATCATGCCTTGAGGCAGAGAAGCAGATTCCCTTTTATCTCCCTTGCAAAAGCACAGATGTTCAGAATGTCAGTAAATGCACTCAGACTTCTCTGGGATTCAGGCACAGTGTCTCCCTGGATGACCTCTTTGGAATCTTCATTCCCATTGCATTCCAGGCAGATAAACTCTCCTTTTGTTCCTTCACTCAAGACCTGTCTCCACCCCACTCTTTCAACCCATGTGTCATGGACAGCACATTTGTGCAGTCATTTCTGCCTTGTCCCAGCTGTTGAGGCCATTTGTGAGGCAGATATTGTATTAATCATCATCTGAAAATGTGTATGCCATGACATTCTGAGATGCATGGCTTCAACCACATTCCCCCTTCATCATCTAATTAAGCAAGACTACATCATAAAGAGCAAAAGACCGTGAGCTGAGGGTTGCACAAGACCTGGTTCTGATACTGAATCCTTGTGTGGTCTTGGTATTTCTATCTATGGGTTTAGTTCACTTTGCCTATGAAATGCGGTGGTTGAAGCAATTAACTCTGAGGCTTTTATATTTTTAAAATTTAATGATCCCATGCTTTTAGAGTTATTAAACACTAAAACACTAACTTTACTTCTTTCATTAATTTGTGACAATTTGTTTTCACTTACTTTTTGAAGTTTCAGTAGAAATATAATACACATATAGAAAATTGTATTAATCATAAATGTAAACTCAGTACATTGTTGTGAAGTGAGCATGCCTAAACCCAGATAAAGAACAAAACATTGTGAACTACATAAAGCTTCTCAACCACACCCCTTCCTTAAAGGTAAACACTGTCTTGATTTTTAACATTAGACATAACTTAATTTTGTCTCTTTTATTGTATACTTTTAACAAAATTCATACAATATGTATTCAATTTTACTTGACTTCTTTTGTTCACTATGCTATGAGATTCACCAATACTGCTAAAGTTGCAATTTATGTGTCTTCCTTTATTACTCTCCTCTCACCCCTACTTTCTCCTCCTTTTCTTTCTTTCTCTTATTCTCAGGTAAAGCTTTTATTTAAAAATCTTGTGGCTATCTTGAGTATAAGGATTGATAGCCTACAACAGAGTCCTTTCTCAGTAAAAAATAATCTTGGAAATGTCCTCTCTTAGTTATATAAAACCAAACCAAACCAACCAAATAGATGAAACCAATAGATTTTAGATGATACGGTAGAGCAGGAAAGAAAGTTGTCCCTTCATGGTGTGTTAAACTGAAAGGCCTCTAGAAAATAGTAAGAAACATTTGGTCCAAAATCCAAGCACTACAGGGAATAAGAGGGTAGACAATTCTTATCTCTTTCTCTTGTGAATTTTAGAAATTCTCAGGTTGCTTAAGATTGTCCCAACATTTAGGGGTCTTCAGAGTAAAAGACGGACATTTGACTCAGTGTCACACTTTCCGTGCATGCTTTGGCACATGACCCAAGAATAAAGCACAGAACATTTACTAATGTTTTGGACACTTAAACTTAGCCTTGAGACCGTGGGATTACTGTGGTCTGTATAATGATTCTTTCTAGTGCCTTTCTCTGTACTATAGCAGCACAGAGCAGTGTGGAAATCTGTTTTCAATTGTGACACTATGGGGCAATGTAGATATTACTGCCAAAGACCTTCCAGAGACATTAGATGCAGTTTGCTTTCCTTCCTCTCCAAAGTATCCCTGGAACTCAATCTGCAGGAAGAGCAGTTACCTCTGAATGATGAAGGCACTTCTCAATTTTGTGTACATGTGAGACTAAGAGAGCAATTAATCTAAGGTTTATAAGAATTGTTTGTACTCCAGGTCTATGTAGTTGTGACCCTTCATTAATTCAGAATTTATTCATTGCATTTAATTTTGTCATGTATTCAACTATTTAGATAATTTTAGAAGTAACACATCTTCAACTAGAATATGCCCTTCCATTCAGTTCTGTCTAGTCTATTTGTCTGTCTTAGTGCACCCAGAACCTCCCTGGATATGAAGAATGATGGATGTCACCTGGGAGATTTGTCTTCATGGGACATTGTTTGCACTAAATAGACATTTGTTCATTGTTTAGATAATGTTTTACAAAAATAAAAGTACATGACCTTCTGTAGGCAGAAGGCTGTATGTTCATTCCTGGCTGCTCAGCCCCCAAATAATCACACAGAAACCATATTATTTGCAATACTGTTTAGCCAATAACTTAACCATATTTCTAGCTTACTCTTATATCCTAAACTAACCCATCTCAATTAATTTGTGCATCACCACGAGGTCATGGCCTACTGACAAGGTTCCTGCACATCTGTCTCTGCCGGCTACATGGCTTCTCGCTGACTCTCCCTTCTTTCTCCTAGCAATCAGTTTAGTTTTTTGGCCTAGCTCTACTCTGCCCTATCATGGGCCAAATCAGTTTCTTTATTCATTAACCAATAAAAGCAACACATTTACAGAAGGATTTTCCACACCATTTCCATTGTCTGTTTAAATAAAAAGGAAGGTTTTAACTTTAACATAGCAAAATTACACATAAAAAACAGATATCAAGCAAGAATTAAAGATACAATATTTATATCTACTTTATCTTTATTTTATCATAACTAAGGAAAACTATAATTATAACTATCTTTTCTTCTACTCCATCAAAGAACCCAGAAGGATATAATATTACCTAAGTAAATAGGAAGTAAGTACATTGTAAGCAACTTCCAAAACTCTAGAATTGACAGAGACATCTCTCTGCCTGGACAATCACCCAAAGTTCT
Organism: Ellobius talpinus; assembly: GCA_001685095.1. NCBI lineage: Eukaryota > Metazoa > Chordata > Mammalia > Rodentia > Cricetidae > Ellobius > Ellobius talpinus. The sequence goes on along the minus strand of LOJH01037160.1, from coordinate 7,828 downwards.
TCTGTAACATTAGAGTATCCAGTCTTCAGCCTAGTATCTGTCAGACTTTTCTATGAAGCAGGAAATCTCAAAGACAGTTCCACCTATATTGGCAGTTTATCAATAATTTTCTTCCGTTATCTGAAGAATGTCTGACAGACTCTTACATGAAGCAGGAACCCTGAAGGACTGTCTCACCTTTAGGCAAGTTCAGCAGTCANATCAAGCAGTCCAGGCAAGAGCAGTTTCTTGCCCAAATGGCTAGCAATCTCCATGAAGAACCTCTTCAATGTCCATCATCCTCTTGAAGTTATTGGTGCTTCCAGGAGCATATGTATCTCATTGTCATGAAAAGTCTAAGTTCTTAAAACATTTTAAATGCCATGTTCCATAGGTCTTTGAACACTTTGAAGATTATCTCTCTAAGTAAAATATAACTCGGTGTATCTAGAAAACCTAACTAACATGACTACACGCTTGACTATTATAGATAGTCTATTAACTTTTATTTTAATTATGCATTACATTTTTAAATGAGCTACACAAACACAATACCTTAATCAAGAGCAGAAATGTACAAATAACAAAATTGGCCTTAAATTTGTATCAATAAACCAAGACCCATATCAATGCAAATCTCTACAGCACCTTCTTTTCCATTTACTTCTGAAATCAATTCACTGGAATTGAGTTTGCTTGCTTTAAAATAAATACAAACAGTTGCCAGGCCAGTTCAGCCTAAGTTCTTTCATTAGTCCGTGTCTGCTAGGTATCAGAGAAATCGTTATTGTTTCTTTTACTTACCTTCCTAAGACTCTATGGTATGTGTCACCCACTCATATAAAAGTGAGTAACCCGGATGCTTTCCCAAAACATGGAGATGTGAATCCAACACTTAAGATTTGTACACTGCACTGATGTTCTTCCATTTAAAAAAATGAGCATAGCTAGGTGTTGGGGAAGAAAGCTGCCATGTATTAAGCTTTCTGGCATGGTTATACTCAGTAGTCATAGTTAGTCCTGTCCATTTTACTTAAGCAGACATGGCTGTTCTGGGAGATTAGTTTATCCAAGGTGGTAAGCAGTTTTAACCTACAATCTTGTCAAAACCTATTCTAAATTTAATTGTATCTGCATTTTGTTAAAATTTTTTGAGAGCTTCATACATGAGTATTGCATCTCTATGACTCTCATAACTATCCTACAACTCTATCCTGCCCCAGTTTGAGAAGTTATTCCCAATTACTACCTCAAGATCTGTTAAGACTCCAGGTGCTGATAAGTCTTTCATGCTGAAGCTCTGGTACAATTACCACCTTATCTATTGCCACAGACCTTTCTGCTCTGTGGATAAATAGTCTTTTCGTCCTCAACACTATCAAGTTGCACTTTATTATTTAATTAATTTATTCATTTTTTTAGTTGTCTTGGTAACAGTGACTGAACTCATGTCTTCATGCATGGTATGCCCGTCCTTTACCCCTGAGGTACATACCCAACCCTGCCCTATATTATCTGTCTTTTTCCCCTTTATTTTACATACTTACCAGTTTCCCCTCCCTCCTCTCCTCCTGCCCACTCCCCCAACTCCCAAATAACCCTCTCCCTATATACCCACTCCTCCTCTGTCTCTATTCAGAAAGGGGGCAGGCCTCCCATATGCTTGAACATAGCATTGCACATCAAGTTGAGGTAGGACTGAGCTTCTCCCCATGTGTAAACACAGGGTAAGGTAATCCAGCATGGGGACCAGGTTCTCAAAACCAGCTAACCACCAATGAGAGGTCCTGATCTCACTGCTAGGGCCTTACAAACAGACCAAGCTACACAACTGTCACACACCTACAGAGGGCATAGGTTGGTCACACGCAGGCTCCCTAACTGTTGGTACAGAATCCATGTCCTCCCAGGAGCTCAGGTCAGCTGTCCCTGTGGGTTCCTTCATCATGACCTTGACTGCCTTGGCTCGTATAATACTTCCTTCTTTCTACAGGAGGACTCCTTAATTAACTGCTAACATATTTTATAGGTTACAAGCAAACAAAAACAAACCTTTGAATAGGTCACAGTTTGGGAAGGGCTTTTCTTTGGGTTTTGATATTAATATGGGTATGAAATTAATCTCAACCAGAGCTGTATTTTACCTTTGGATAAAAAGAGAAGTTGTCAGTAAGAGGTTGTCAGTTTGGATTTGGGATCCTAGAAAGCAGAGAGTATATATTCTTGGCATGATTCATGATCAATGTCTCCTTCATTTGACCTGAGCTTCTGGGTGTACGATGAAGCTGATTTCTTTATATGCCAGAAATAAATAGAATCTTTGAATTTTTGTTTACAAGTTAATGACTGTAAGATTAGAAAGATACAAAAAGTTTTTTTAGTGCATAAATAAGCATCTCAGGCCAGACAAATAGCTCATATGATAAAGGCCCTTTCTACCAAGACTGATAACCTGAGTTTGGTCAGTGGAACAGATATGATGGAAGGAGAGAACAACTATCATATGACTTCCATGTGCATACTAAGGCAAGTGCAAATACAGACACACACACAAGAGAGAGAGAGAGAATAAAAACAAGCATCTCTTGCCTCTCAGTAGTAAAGATGCTTGTTATACATTGTCTCATCAAATGATTACAGGAGTCTTAGAATGTGAGGTACACATGGATTCAGCTTCTAGACATATGGACAGTCAGAAAGGGAATTGGAATTAGCCAAAAAACACTTAGCTAATAATAGGCACACAATAGGCACAGTTGGTACCAACTCTGCTCTTACTACAGCTAGCCACTGTGAAGGAATTTTAGGTAATCAGTCAATCATTTTAGCAAGTCCTAGAAACTTGTATTGTCTCCCTGGCATATTGATGTGGGATTCCCCTCTGTATGCTATGAATACCATTAATGAATAAAGAAACTGCTTTGGACCTGTAGCAGGGAAGAACTTAGTTTGGCAGGGAAAACTAAATTGAATTCCAAGAGAAAGAAAGAAGGGATTAGAGAGAAGTCATGTAGCCCTGCCAGACACAGACGCTGGAACTTTACCCGGTAAGCCACTGCCACTTGGTGATACACAGATTAATAAAGATGAGTTAAATTAAGATGTGAGAGTTAGACAATAAGAAGCTAGAGCTAATGGGCCAAGCAGCGTTTTAAATAATATAGTTTCTGTATGAGGTATTTAAGGTCTGAGCAGCCAGGAACCAAGCACGGCTTAATGCTGAAGCTCCTTCAAAAGAGATTTTCCTGATTCAGCAATAGAAGAAAAAAAGCAGCACTGTTTTAAAATAAGGCTTTCTGGGCCCATGCTGCTAGCATGACCTCTGGCTCTTCCAGGAGGCTGAGCATTTAAATGGGGTTTGTGAGCAGAGTGATACAACTTGCTTAATGGCAACATAGACTCAGTGTGTGCCTAAAAATGGGGCTGTGAACATGGCTCTCAGAGGTAGCAAACAGCTTCGCCATGCTGGACTTCACAGGGCAAGCAGGAAGTACCATATTTCACCTAGCAGTGGTGCAGCTTAAGTTCATAAGAAGGGCTTAGCATTTTAAGAAGCACTTCTGGTCAAAAATTAATTACAGATACACAATAAAGACAGATTCAGATTTTTAAAAAGACCTCTAAATGGGTCACAGTGTTGGATAAATGTAAATCGGCTTAGGAGAGAAAAGAGCGCAGAGAGTTATAAAAAGTAAAGACAGTCATAGATTAAAAGAACTAAAGATAATAAAATAAATATTAAAAAGCAATAGAATTAAATAAGTCATGTGAAGATGGAAAATTCACAGAGATTCTGTATTATGTATATTATTGTGTTTTCTTTGAATATTTTGACTGTGAAGGAGCTAAGT
>LOJH01037157.1:6453-21786 GCA_001685095.1 Ellobius talpinus | reverse complement strand
TGCCCATCTCAGGCTCCAGATTCTCTCCTGTCACAACTGCAGATGCTGCAATAGGGGTCCAGTGTCTCTTCCAGTTGTATTCCCCTCACCCCTGTTTTTCAAACCACTGATGAAACTATAGTTTCTTGAGTTTTAGTAGTGTAAAAATGCATTTAAAATGATGATTTATTGTCTGGGCAGATGCTTGCTCCGTCAGTTGCCATATAATCCTGAGGACCTATGTTTGGATCCCTAAACCCTTGTCAAAGATGCATGTAGTGATGGCGGTCATCCGAAACTCTAGTTCCTGGAGGGAGCTGAGACTTGTGGGCTCTGGAGCTCATTGGCCAACATGTCTAGCTAAATCAGTGGTCTACAGGTGAAGTATGAGAGACTCTGTCTCAAAAAATAAGATGAAGGGTAATTGGGGAACATGCATGAAGTAGATCTCTGGCCTCTATGTGCATAGACATTCATATGGATCTGTAGACGTGGGCATCTGCAACTACATGTGCAAGTACACACATACATACACCAGCACACACCAACACATACACACAAACACCCCCTATACCCACAGAAGAAAAAAAGAAAATTGAGTTACTTCATTCTCACATCATAAAGGACCTTATAAAAATATTAATACTTCATTTGGACCTTATGAAATGTCAGTTTATGAGGATATATGAAGATAAGCAAGGGAAGAAAGTATGAAGTTGCTTTTCATCATAGGTCATACTAGTCCCCAAGTAAGAAGAACTTGCAAAGGAGCTTGGCACTGTGCCAGAGCGAGTTCGTGGCATAGACACAAATCAAAGGCTTTTTCAAAATACTGTAATAATCAGCGTCCGAGAGGAGCCACACATTTACTTGCATTTTTCATCCTTTCCTGTTGTAGTAGTGTGATGTTTTTAACTCCTTTGGCTTTCTTTGGGGTGGGGGAGGCTGCCACCCAGCTCCCAAATAAACTACACGAAGGTTTATTCTTAGTTATAAATGTCTGACCTTAGTATGGTTTGCTTCTCGCCAGCTTTTCTTAACTTGTGTTATCACATCTACCTTTTGCCTCTAGACTTTCCCCTATTCTTTTACTTCTGTAAATCTTACCCTTACTCCATAGATTGCTGTGTAGCTAGAAGGCTAGCCCATGATCTTCTCCTCCTTCTCTGACTACTTCTCCTTTTCCCCAGAGTTCTCCTCCTGTCAGCCCCACCTATCCTTTCTCTTGCCTTGCTATTGTCCATTCAGATCTTTATTAGATCATCAGGTGTTCTGGACAGGCAAAATATCACAGCTTCACAGAGTTAAATAAATGCTACATAAACAAAAGCAACACACCTTAACATAATATTCCCCAGCATTTCACATATTCTGAAAATATTTGTTGAATGCCAACTTAGTGTCTAATATTATTTCAGGCATAAGGTTTATAGCAGTCGATTCTGAGGGCAAAACTGTGGTTTATCATGTGCCAGGAATACAGTACAAGATGAATAGTAGATAAATGGACACACAATACAAAATTTGATAACAATAGAAATGAAGACGGGACTAGAGAGATGGTTCATAACTGAAGAATGCTTGCACCAAATTTTTGAAGACCAGAGTTCAGGTCCAAGTACTAATGATTCAAGCTGTAGAGGATTCCCCATAAAATCCTGTAATTCTAGCTCAGAACCAGACAGAAACAGAATGGCTCCCTGGAACTTGTTGGCCCATCAGAGGCTCCAGCCCCAAACCTAGGAAAAGAAATTTTCTCAGAGATACAGGCATAGAGCAATGGAATAGAACACCCAGTACCCTCTTCTGACTTCCATTTTCATACACAAGCATGTCTTCCATACTCATATGTGCCCACATACTCACACAGACATACATAAATAAATATGATTAAAAATCAGTGATGTAAATGAAGTAGGTAATGGACTATGTTTATTGAGTGTGGCTCCCAATGACCTAATCCAAAGCCCTCTTTGCATTCTATAAGTTTCAAGAGTTCATGATAGCCCTCCCAACTGGTTTCTCCTCTATTGAAGCAAGAATATTTTTCCAATTTATTGCAGTGGGGTAAGCCTTACTTGCCATTTATATGGGGCCCCTGAGTAACTGTAATCTTTACCTTCTGAATTAGTATTAGATGATTTGGGGCATTTAAAAATCATTATCTAATTAATTTGTGCCAGTTGCCAAGAGAAAAAGCCTTAATGGGATCTTTTTCAGCTTCCACATTTATTAATTTTTTGAGAGCTGTAGGCTTGTTCAAGACCTACTACCATTAATAATGCTTAAATGAACTCAGATGTAATATTTGATCATGCATCATTTATCCTTTGATACATTTAGGATATATTTGAAGTTCATACACTGGATGAAGTCCAAGGCATACAGAAACATTAACCATTATTCACATATCAGAAAGCATCACATAGGAGCCTATTCCATTAGAACCACATGGGAGTGCATGCGGGAATCTGTGTGCAGCCATTGACTGACAAATGGTTGTTGGGTTTAGGGTTTCACCATCTACACAGCTCTGGTACCATTTCTCAAGATGAGCTTCCTGGTTCCTTGCTATAAAGCTGCCCGATGATTTCCAGGGTTAGTTTCTAGTTGAAAACCTTCAGAGGAGGCATTTATACATTTGTTAAGCACCCTGTAGGATACTGAAAAAATCTTTCAGGAAGATGAGAATGACAGTGAACAATAGCAGCACACACGGATCACACTTATCATTGGGGAGAGAAATGAGAGAAGGGTCAACCACACCTTTTGCTCATCCAAAGCTGTCTCCTTTAGTACCAGCTCAGCTCTCTTTCTAGAAACCACCTGAAACTTAGACATGGGGCCTGTGGTGTCTCTTTATCTCATCTCTGCTTCTATGGGGATTCTCTGTGAAGAAACTTGGCTCATTTTTCAATACAGAGTTGGAATTTCCTCTTTATGATTTTGCAGCACCAAACTGAGAAGTCCAGACATCCCTATTTAAGTGAGAAGGTATTTAGTAATTTAAATAAAATTTCCTTTTAACATATGACTCTTGTGTATATCTACTCAAATAGAAGCTTTAGTTGTTAAGCGCTGACACCGTTTTGTACCTGACTTTTGTCAAAGATATACATACTCCCCACTGGATTGACCATCAGATGTGCAGACAAGACTAAGAGCACTCAGGGATGACAGTCTCTTAGTGGTTGGCACACGACCATAGTAGTTTTAGAACTAGTCTCCCCCAAGTTAATATATAATCCGTAGAATGAGAATTGGTCAGTCAAAACACAGTCTGCATTTTTATTGTTGCTCTGGTAACAGGAAGCAAAGGTAGATACTGAAAGCAAGCTGCTTTCTGGTCTTCAGGAAGCAAGAAAACGCCAGGAGTAGTTGTGGGCATGGGGTGGATCTTTGGTATGAAAGGGAAGGTGGAACTAGAAAGATACTCAGAGGTAGAAATCTCCTGTAGCATCTTAGAAGCTGAGTTTAAAGAAACCATTTATAGTTCCTGTAACAAAGAATCTCCTGCATGTGAAAAGGACATGGTGTCCCTGACATCTTCGCTACATGGCAGACTGGCTGTATGTCTGCCAGGTGTCCCCGTGGAAGGATGCGTGCTTGTTTTGTGCTAATACTGCAGACTGCTTCTGTGGTCGTCAATCTAAAACTGTCATAAGAACTACCTCTGTCAACCTGTGACATCCTTGATAAGAATTTTAAGTAGAGACGGGCTCAGGATTCTTCTCTTCCTTTGGATTCTTCATAAGTGATATCCATACTTGTCTCACTGTAGACTGATGGATGGCTAGACAGGTGTACATTTCACAATGTTCCAGTAATAATCTGTCCATCTCTACAGGTTCTGCAGATCAATGCAATTTTCAGATCTCAGGAGCCTTATTAAAAAACTGACAGGCATCACATAGGTAGAAACAATGATGGTTTCGAAGTCAAAATACTTCAGGGTTCAGGAGCATGTGACTGGCAGTGTGTGTCCTGAGCTCACTACAATTTTTGTGAAAGTCAATTTTTTTGTCTGTTAAATAATGACAGCCCCCATCATAGCTTCTTTTGTTTCCTATTTGACTCTGAAAATTATTATTTTATTCCTCTGTAAGATGAAAATAATGTTGCTGCTCCCAAGAAACATTTGCAAGAATTAAAGAAGACAGTTCCATGTGAGATGTTTACAATGGGTTCTGGCATAAGGAAAGCACAGTCTGGTAGTTTGAATGTAATCTGCTCCCATAATCTCATAGGGAATGGCACTCTTAGGAGTTGTGGCTTTGTTGGAGTGGGGATGGCCTCGTTAGAGGAAGTGTGTTACTGTGAGGGCAGGCTTTGAAGTTTCCTATGCTCAAAATATCACCCAGTGTCTCAGTTGACTTCCTGTTGCCTGCAAGATGTAGGACTCTCAGCTCCTCCTGCAGTACCATATCTGTCTGTGTGCTCTGTATGGTAGTGGACTGAACCATGATGGTAGTGGACTGAACCTCTGAAACTGTAAGTGAGCCCCCTCAATTAAGTGCTTTCCTTTTAAGAGTTACCCTGGTCATGGTGTCTTTTCACAGCAATAGAAAGCCTAACTAAGACACAGTCTATATTGGCTTTAATACTTTCACAGATGTTGACGAATTGTGATTTCCACTGGGTTGTTACATGACGAAAATTTGTAAGGTGGCAACTGCACAGACTGGTTGTGATATGGAAGGGTTTAGTAAATTCCTGGTGAAGTATTTAGAGACAAAAGTTAGGTCCTTGTTCACATTTAATAAAAATTTGAGTTAGTGGTGCATTTAATATTAAGTTGTAAAAAATAATGAAATACTGAAAGAAGTAGAAGACATTCTGGTGTAGAATATTGACAACAGCTAAATCAACCTACACACACATGCACATTTGCATACATATACATATGCGCACGTACACATACCACACACGCGCATGCACACAGTAGTTCTTAGAAGTCTTCTGATCTGTCATGGCTTTTATATTAGCTTATGTTCTGTCATTTCCCTAGAGTGGATCATGTGGAAATAATTAGTAATTCATGATTATTCTCCACTTACTAATAATTAGAAGTCTTATCCTTGATCACCTTTTAATTTAATTAAGAATCTATGGTTTTAAAGTGTTAATTTCCTTTTCTCTTGCTTTCTTTATGTTTTTTTTGGTTTTCTGATTTCATGTTTATTTTGCATTTTAATAAAGGGCATGTTTCTTTGAGAAATCAAACAGAATCAGCCAGGAATTAAGGAAATGATGTCCCATTTGAGGCTTTTCCACAAAGTTTCGACATTTCTTCAAGGAACTGGTTTGAAGTGACAAAGTGACAGCGGTGAGTCAAAGTCAGGGTGACCGGGGCAGACATCGAGGACATAGAGCAAGCCATCTCCAGAGGAATGAAGGGCTGAACTGACGTTCACCATGGAGCCGGTTTCATAATGCATTTTGTAAGAAGGTAATGTTAGCCTTCAGAGGCTGTGCCTGCCGCAGGGCCTGCAGTAGTCCTTCCCTCTCAAGGAGACCAACAGGGCACCCTGTTGAGACATTGTGAATCTCCTGTTAACAGATGGCCTGGTGCGAGGACCTTTCAAGTTTATATCAAAGAGCTCAAAAGGCGGGTGCATTGGTGGCCACACACCTTGCTCCTCACCCCTTCTTTGCCTCCTACCTAGACATCTGAGAGTCTGGCTGCAGACTGCTACTGTAGCAGAGGAGTTTGCTCCCAACTTCATTTTTAGAAAGGTGAAAGAAAAGATCACTTTTTCTCCTATCTTCAGAGCCTCTGACATGTTGTCTGTCTGTCTGTCTGTCTGTCTGTCTGTGGCACTAATAAGTCTTCCAATAAACTTCTTACCCCAAGGATCTATTTCAGTCCCTTTGGGCTACATCTGGGAGTTTGCAGAGGTCCCTCTGGGCTCTCTGAATGGATGCTCAGGAACTGATTCTGCAAACCTATGGTTGTCCTTATCCTGTTTGGTGATGCCAGCTTTGTCATCTTGGGTTTGGGATGTTGGTACTCACTGATGAAGTTCCTGGTGCTTGTCCAACAGAGTAGTTCTTGTTGTTTGTTGACTTCTCACTGTAACCACATGGGAACATACGGTTCTACCTAGGGTACTCCTAGGTATTTGTAGTTCTTTAGCATGGTATTGAGTTAAGGTTTTTTTTCTTCTTCTTCCTCCTCCTCTTTTTTTAATTCAAATTTGAGACAGTGTATCCCAGGCTGGCTCCAAATTTATTATGTAGTCAAAGGTGACGTTGAACATCTTATCATCTAGCCAAGGGGCCACCCCTAGGAAGAATGCAGATCCACCTTTAGCTATGACTAATATGTGGGAAGAATAATCATCCCTTTAATGAGATAATACATTTTTCACCCCCATAATTCTTACCACCTAGCACAGTCCCTATAAGTCACCATGAAGTAGTATTGGGTCCTGAGTAACAAAGTCTCTCTCTCTCTCTCTCTCTCTCTCTCTCTCTCTCTCTCTCGTGATAGCTAGAGCCTAAGTATTATTTTTGGATACTCTAGGGTCCCTCACTTTTGCTGCTATGTGACTGCTTGTTTATATAATGCTATGGCTCTCTTTATCTCTCTTAAACTCATGTCTAAGAATCTATAATAAACTTGTATCTATAACCTACCCTCTGTGGCCCACGAGTATCAGTCAACTCTACAAGATAAGAACCTGAACATACTGGCTGAGGGAGGTTTTGGTTGCCATCAACTTTTCATGGGCTCAGTTCCCCAAGACAGGCAATGTTCTCAAAGATAGCCCAGTATTCCTCCATCATTTTGTCTTCTACTCTCAAGGCACCTCATGTGTAAGGAGAGCTATGACTCTGTCCAATTTTTCTTCCAAGTCTAAATTACTATAGTTATAGGCACAATCTTCAATTGTTTTATCGCTTCAAAGGGGAGGTGCCTTCTTGACAGCCTTCATCGCAAGCAGCTTAAGTCCTAAGGCCCCTCCATTATGTTACTCCACATTAGCATAAACATGTGTAAGTATCAGCAGGGAGGTTATTTTCCAAGGATCCCAGACTCAGCAACATTTTTTCACGTAGGCAACACTCTCACAGAATTAAAACAAAAAAGTATGTGCTTTGTAGAATTGTCTCAGTTTTTACATCAGCTTAGAAACCAAGTTTGAAAGACCCAAACTGCAACCAGATTGCTTTGTCAGAGGCTTATGTACCAACATCAAGAGCTTTAGTTGTTTGGAGAAAGAAAAAGAACAAACTAGCTCACCTTCTCGGGAAGAAGTTTTGACACTAGCTTTCTAGCCGTTCCTCATTGGTTTTCTGAGTGAGAGAAAAAGGATTTCTGACCCTAATGCTTCCACCCTGCTGAATTCTCATCTTAGCAGAGAGCTCCTGGTTTTGAGCCTTTCCTTTTGTCTTATATTTAAATTGCACTGGTACTTCCTGAGCCTGGTGGGGTCCCAGCAAAATCAGATGCTGCTTTTGTGTTTAGATTTTGGGTCTGCAGAGGTTGCTGTAGACCATTCAGACAGAGTGGCACTCTGGGGACCTGGAGTGTTTAGGAGACCCAAGTTCAAGCATTTTCCTCAGAGTGCAGGGAACCTTACTGTTAAATGAGGAGAGACCTGGCCAAGAGCAGAGTGAAGGACAAGTGGTCACCCTAAAAGAAGCATTGATTTTTAAGAGCCCAAGGGGAGCTGCCACAGCGCTAACAAACGAAAAACAAAGAAACAGGGTGATTACTAACCCTTAAGGGCAGAGGCATTGCTACACAGCACAGTGAGTGGGGATCTAGCTAGCATGTCCCTCCTTCTCGGTGAAAATGACTTCTTCCATCGCCATTCTGCAAAATCAGTCAGTGACTCAGATACAAACCTCACCTCTGAGAACTCAATTTATCTCCTGAACTGTAAAGCTGACAGAGGAAATAACTCCACTCTGCAACTGTGAGAATGAGGAATTATGCAACATGTTTGTGTCCATGAGTTCCGACCTCTCTTGGCTTCCTTGAAGTAGCCTGATTTTGCTACCCAAGAGCTAGATGCCCCAAAAAGAAGGTCCTCTGACCTTATGAGTTCATCTGGGAGGTTTGTACATCATATCTAAAATTATCTGAAGGTTAACAGTTTCAGAATAACCTGGCTGACAATTTGTATATGGAAAAGAAAAGTGTACGGGATCTTAACATTGCTTCTTTACCATATTACATTTGCTTTTGCTCCTAGAGCAGCGATGACAGGTGAGCTGGCATGGCCTTTGCAGTGTGGGTGGCAATGCTGGCTCTGAGGAGAGACAGCAGACCTGAGTTCCACCTTAAAGGTCTAGGACTCTCCTTAAAGTGCATGAGGAAAATTTTAAAATATTAAATGATGTTTGGTACCATTCAGAGTGCCTAACATCATAAAAGCTGTGAAGGGTTGAGGAGTGAATACCGACTCAAGTTCTTACTGGAGCAGGAAGGGCAGATGTAGAGGAAGTTAATAAGAAGCACTGTTGGTTCTCCGATCATTTGGTAGCTAGAAATTCCACTTAGAAGGGTTGTGGGAGAGGACCCGCCTATCATGCATAAAGCCCTGAGTTAGATTCAAGGAATGAAAGAAGAGAAGAAAGGAGAAAAAGGGAGGGAAGGAATGAGGCAGTGAGGGAGGAAGTCCTCATGAACACCCCTATAGATTTTTTTTTTGCTTGTGGCTCCCCAAGATCCGTTAGGTTCTTCTCCAGTGTCGCTGGATATCTAATCTCACTATATCACCCTTGTTCTTGATCTGAATACTCATTAAACTTTTGCCTGTCTTAATCCGGCTTCAGAAACAGTAGTCAAATTCAAACAAATCCCAGCTTCCCTGAAAAACACATTCAAACCAAGGCTACACACAGCCCAGACCAGCTGTGGATCTAGACCAAGACAAATGTATATGGTTCTTGAGTATGAACTTCATAAATGGAATCATCTGGTACATTGTCAAAAGTTTGGGCATTCTTGGACAGTCTTTAAAATCCTTTATCAGAGCCCCAAACCTTAAGGAAACTCTTGTTTTTCTGACTTGTCTTTCCATGGTTTTTCTTTCACTTCATTGAATCAATCAGCCTCATCTAGTAGACTCGTGCTTGGTTGGTGGTTTTTGGAAGTAGAACTTTCTGCCCATGCTGGCAGATGGCATTACAGTGTCAAGACCAGCAGGATAATGGTGTCAAGGAACCCAGAGAATGAATTGCATGTATCCCAGGGAATTTTATTCATTTGTCACTTATTTGAAATGAAGAGAGGTTTTGTATGGAATGCTGGTAGTGAGTGGGAGGAGATGGGATGAGATCATGATTTCCCAAGAAATCTAAGTTCTATTATTGATTTGCATAGTTTCAGACACTGAGGTTTGATAAGCGAAGAAATCCAGGAGAGAAAATAATCTCTCTGGAAAGGGAATGTGAACTGTTGAAATTGTTGCACTTTTTCAAAGCAAAATGGAGAAATTGCTTCTTATCAATCAAAAAGTGTAGGAGAAATTCTTCACGGAGTTTCATTTTGGAAAATGGAGACAGAGTTAAAGTTACAATTTCTGCTATGGGGGCAATATGGCCAGGGCAGTGGCCCTCACCACAGAAAACCTTGGTGGGTAATAGGAAGTCTAGGAAACCACAATGATACAGGTCAGGGTGACTTTTGTATGCCTCTAACAGGTGCCTTTTCCCCAAGAGTAATACTGAAAATCTCCTGAGGCGTTGGGGGGCATTGATGTTCCCATCTTGATGGAAGAAGTTCACATGTCAGCTTAAAGACAGATTAAATCAGAGTGAGAATGAAGAGGTAGAATATAATTAATTCATGATTAATGAATCATATCGCTTTTCAAAGAAACACAGTATGTTTTGTTTGCAATATTATGAGTACTATAGCATTTTGGAAGAGAGAAAGCAACTAGGACAGAGGCCGAGACAGGAGCAGTAACGGATAAGCCCTGTAATGGCCTTTGAACAATGGGTAGATTAGAAAGGGCATGCAACACTGCTAACTGTTTGAAAGCAGAATATGCATCTAGGTGTGGATGAAGGTCTGCTTGCTAGCTAGAAATGTAGCTGGACCCGATAGATGCTATGCTGTGTTCTCTCTCCTCTTCCAATAAACCTCCCATGTGAGCCCTGTTGTATGGCATGACTCCTTTATGCTGTTTTTTTTTTAAAAAATTATAACAACCACCTCAATTAAATGTTTTCCTTTCTAAGAGTTGCTGTGGTCATGGTCAATGGAAACCCTAACTAAGACACTTGATTTCATCATCACACAATGTATACAAGTATCTAAACACTATATGATACTATATAGGTAGGTACACATGATTTTATCTATTAATTTTTTCAAGAAGAGAAACATTTAACTTTACAAAAAATTCTACTTTTTAAGACAAAGGAGCAAAAATTATAGTCAACCACTTCTGGTGATGAAGCTGGTCCCTGACAGATTCTGGATAGCCACGATATCATAATCTTTGTAGTTCTTGATGTGAGGTTAAATGGTGAACTCATGGGATCACAGAAGACATGGGGACCTACACAGCACAGGCATGCCTTTGTTTCTGCCTTTGAATAGTAGTACCAATAGAATTTCATCATGCAAACGTTTTATATCTGTTACTGAGCACTTGAAGTGTGGAGAATATAAGGAACTGAAATTTGACTTGAAATTTCTAGGTAATTCAAATTTAAATCCACAGTGGGACATGTAGATAGTGACCACTACATAAGACCAAGCAGGACTGACCGACTTAGAATTTCTTGTAGATGCTGGTGTGACAATAATGATGCTCCTCTCATTGAGATCAGTGTCTAGAAATTGTCTTCAGAAATCAGGCTGATTATTATTATTAGAAATTCTGCCAAATGCCGAATCCCTTGGTACTGAATGTTTCTAATTTCTGATCTTGACTAAATGTTGAAAAAGAAACTTAAAAATCAAATGATTGCCCATATTCTTGTTTGTTTACCTGAACTAAAAGCAAGACCCTGTTGCTGAAGACACTACATATTTCCATCATAGGGCATAGAGAAATCAGTCTGGAAGAGAGCTGTAAGCTTCTTCCCTGTTAGCTAGCTTTCATAGTGTGGAAAGGTATAGAAATGGCTCCAGAGGTCTTGTCCAGAGGTGAGCTTTGAATACTAAAACACTGACTCTTCAGGTAAGATATACCCACTGTTGATGTCTTAGTCTGTGTCTATTGCTGTCATAAACACTATGACTAAAGTCAGCTTGGCAGAGGCAAGGGTTTATTTGATTTATATGTCCCAGTAGCAGTCTATCACTAAGAGAAGCCAAGGTAGGGACTCAGTGCTGAAGCCTGGAGGCAGGAACAGAAGCAGACCATGGAGGTGTGCTGCTTATTGGATTGTTCCTCATGGTTTGCTCAGCCTGCTTCCTACAGGCCCACTGACCCAGAGATGACACCACCCTACCTGGGCTGGGACATTCTACATTTATCAGGAAAATGTGTTACAGAGCTGATTACAGGCCAATGTGTTAGAGGCATGTTCCCAGTTGAGGTTTCTCTTTACAGATAATTATAGTTTGTTATGAGCTGCCAAAACAATCAATCAGCATAGGTACAATAGTGACTTGGCTTTTATATGAGTACACAATGGTTTTCTGATTGGATTTGAGGTCCCAGTGGAGTAAAGAATTCATGGTACTATAAACAGGACCAGAAGCCTAAAGCTGAAGAAGTCATATGCCTTTTGGGGGAACCTTCTACTCTTTTGCTCAATGAACAAGATGTCAACTTGCCTTCTCAGTATTTGTTTATACCCAGAGATTGATGCTGTGCTTAGCTTAGTCCAGATAAGCTTTTTCCTGCAGTGAGACTCAGTTAAAATGTAGACTAATAAGTGATCAAAATGCTGAGAACAAGTGACTGTTGAGTGTTCATCCCCAAATGAGACATGTGTCACTTCCTCAAAGGCTCAGCAAATCTGGTAGAAGAGAAGGCAGCTAAACTTAAGACTCTAGTGGATGGGGAGAAATTATGAGAAATACTTCTTATGGGCATGCCATGTCCACTTCACTCATATACAAGAGCAGTTGTGGTTGTTTGCACTAGAGCCACACAAAATTGGGCTGTCAACATTCCATCATGAGGGGGGAAGTCTTTATGAGGCTCTACCTCTTCTCAAGGAGTTATTAGTAGTTAATTGCTGCTAGGGAAGTAGAAGTCATTTTTCCTCAGTGTTTTAGCCTTTGGTAGGTTGCAGTAAATAACCTCCCACTAACATTCATGCAGGTAACCCCAATGAAACTCAATGGTTCTTAAGAAAAGTAGAAGGTTGTCGTAGTTATCTTTAACCATCAACTGGACACAGTCTAGAGTTTCCTGAGAAGCAAGTCACAACTGGACTTTGCCCAGGTCAGACTGGCCTTTCTTTGTTCATGTCTGTACCAGATTGTCTTCATTGTTAATCGATATAGGAGGGCTAAGCCAATGTTGACCAGCGCCATTCCTGGGGCAAGTGTACTGGGTTGTATAGTAAAGCTAGCTAAGTATAAGCCTGAGAATAAGCCATCAAGTTGTACTTCCTTGGAAATGAGTAAATTTCCTGCTCAGGGATAATACAGTGTGGAATCGTGCAGTCCTTCCTTCAGGTTCTTGCCCTGAGTTTCTGCCCTGATTTCCCTCTATGATGGACTATGACTGGAAATATAAGATGAAATAAACCCTTTCATCAGAATGTTTTATCACAGCAACATAGAAGAAACATCACAGAAACTATAGACGAGCAGGGCTTGGGAAGAAGAAAGTGTCCAGTGGTAATGAGAGAAGGTCAGAGAGATTTATGGTCATGAATATGATCAAAAGTGCTTTACATATATATGCTTATATATGAAGTGTCAAAGAATATTATGTTCAAAGCTTTTAAATGAAATAAAAAACAACAAAACTCATCAAGCTGACCAACAAAACAGAACAAACTTTAGAAATAGTGTTGTGTGCTCAAATGATGGCAGTTAATAGAGGTGATTACTGGGGTTTCTGTTATTGTTGTGATTTGTTATAGAAAAATCTACTTCAAGCAAAGGTATGAATTTTTGCATATTTCATTTTCATGTTGTTGATTAAAATGTTGTCGTATACTCCTTAAGAGATTTAAGGCATATTTCTGAATATATGTCAAAGTCAGGTGGATTTCTGGTGTCCTTTTTTTTTAAATTAAAGTTTTTACTTTTCTCACAATATTTTGTCCTGAGATCTGGGAGGGGTGTGTAAGCAGAGCCTGGTCTTTTTCTTAGGATGTCATTCCCACGTCAAAACTGGCACTGGTGTTCTAAGAGGGCTTAGGATATAAGCCAGCTGTTAAGACTAGTAACCATGCTTAGAGACCTAGTCTCTCTCCCTGTTGTCTCCCTACAGCTCAGGCTGATGCTTTATAGCCTTGCTGCTGTCTCTAGAAACCTCAGCCTGAGTTTTTAAGCTATCCTGGCACAACTGAATGAAAATAGGAGCAAATAGGAGCATCAGATTCCACCCCTGGACTTTTTACTGGGCCCTGCTTGCAGAACCTTCTTGCAGTTTTATTCCCAAATACTTCCTTTCCATAGCTTGTGAATACTCTGCTTTTGATTAAATTTATTTTCTGAAAAGCTCTTCTTTGCTACATATTAAAGATATATTATGCAAAAAAGAAAGAAAGAAAAAAGCCCTGATCCATTATTCATCATAATCTGTGTTCTCAAAGATGAACAAGGCATCTTACCTAGCCAAATAATGTGCTTGGCCAAGGATCTTCCTAAATATTGATATCTTCCACAGTATTGATAACCACAGCAATAAAATGCTTCTCAGTTATAGAGTGTATTGGTAAAATGCCAGGAATCCTCTGTGTTGCTAAAAAACATATTTGGTAAAAATTTATCCTTTAATGCTCTACAAAAACGGAAGGCTTTTGCGAAAGCAGGCTTTGCCTTTAAGTCTTTTCACTCCTGTGTGCAAAGCACAAAAGATGCATTAGGGAGAGCTCCCTTAAGCAGCCCATGATAGAGGAGGGCACAGTAGTCTCCTGGTTTTGATTCCACATTTTGCTCTGTGACATTTTACCAAGTTTTATTTAACTCAGAAATTCTTTCTTGAACTAAATTAGTGTGAGCTATATTTCAACTTGTTTTTTTACTTAAAGAGAAGCAAGATTCTTGGGCTTATTTTAAATTATTAATTTAAATTACTGGGTTAAATTATTAATTTTAAATTATTTATATTTTTATTTTATGTTTTCCTTAGGATGCCATTTAGTTATTTACATATTTAACTTAATGTCCAGGGTGATGATTATGGCTTCTTAAATTTAAAATTAGCCTCTTCCTTTCTAATTTTTCTTCCTCATTCCTTAATTTTCCTCTCCTCTTCATCGTCCTCCTTTCTCCCTCCCATTCTTTCTGATAAGTTGAACTCAGGGTATAGCTGTCTCTATAGCCCAGAAATTTAGAGAATTAATATTCTGTTACACTTTCTATAATACTATTATTGTCACAATTGAAGTGTGCCAGAATAATAGATGAACATGCTGCATTGAGTTTTAAGAGGTTTCAGTTGTAGGCTGATAAAAATATAAATGTGATCTGTATTGATATGAAGTCAAACCCAAACCAGCAGGAAAAAAAGTGGCTGATGTTCTGGAGGAAGTTTGAGAGTAAGGATGTGAAGCTGAGTCCAACTAGGTAGTAAAATGGCAGGGCAGGGTCCAGGGTTGGAACAGGTGGATAGACAGATGAATGATAGGTACTGACTGTTTGACAGGAAGATGGGCAGCTGAGGAGGCCATGTAAACAAAGTGAATCGAGCAGCCCCTGAGGCAGTTAAGAGTTCTCTACCCATCAATTCTTTATGAACATACTAGATGTCAGAGGACACGGCATTGCCATCAGAGTGGTAGGTGTCTACCATTTCATAGGGTCCGAAGGAAAATATTGCATCATTTCTTTGATCTGATATTTCTGGTAAGTTTTGGGGCTCCATATTTTTGGTATGAATTTAATAGGCCTCTGTGGTTCCGTAGTCTCAATTCACCCTGATAAATCCATGGGGTGGTGATCTTTTTACATCAGTCTGTGCCTCAGAGGTAGTGCTGGACAGATGATGTTTATGTGGGCCCACTCAAGAAGTTACCCCCTACCCTCAAAACAGAGTCAAAAGTTATTGTAAAAATAAGTCAGAGCAGTAAAGTTTGAAAAAAAAAACCACTGTTTTACAAAATATTGAGTAACTTAAATCAAGGCACAGCCTGATCTAAACAATTATGTAATTCTTTTTTTTAACCAATTGGTGAGTTTGTATTTTTTTAAGATTTATTTATTTATTTATTATGTTTACAGTATTTTTAGTATTCTGCATGTATGCCTGC
>LOJH01037156.1:13566-23972 GCA_001685095.1 Ellobius talpinus | reverse complement strand
GGCATGGGGGGAGAGGGAGGGAATTGGGAGGTGGTGGAAATTTGTAATAATAATAATAATAAAAAGAAAGCTAAAAAAAGAAAAATTCACAGATAATTTTTTGAAAATATATAGATAATGAAAGAAGAAAAATGCCGTGAATACTATAGAAGAGTCAGCCAAATTAATTCAAAATTTAAAAATGGTTGAAAGGCAGATTTTGATAAACTTGTGTATATAAATAAATGTGCCCAAAAACTTAAAAAAAATACATTTTAGGCTGTAGACCTCATTTTAGTTGCATACTTACAATGAATTCAGTTTTTGAACTACCTTATTTCTTTCTTTCATATTTCTCACTCTCCTGCTGAAATATAATCTATATTTTGTTTAGCCAGGGTTGGATAAAGTAGACTTTATTTTTAACATGCTTATAATAAAGGGCTGGAAGATGAGGAGCATTGTGAAAGGCTGGCCTCTGGCCATGACATGGCTGCTACAAACATGCACTCACAGTAGCAGTGGTTACTCACACAAGACCTCCACGGGATCAGGAGTTAAAATTTTCAGCATGGAGTGTGTGTGTGTGTATGTGTCTGTGTGTGTGTGTGTGTGAGAGAGAGAGTTCCCTGAGGAGAGAGAAAGAGAGTTCCGTGAGGTCCCACTCCTTACTTAAAGAGTTATTGACAGTTGATAGCTTCTGAGAAGAGTCATTTTTTTTGGTGGGGGATAACTGGTAAGTTTTTCATGCCTCAGTTGCTTCCTCCACACATATGAACATATTGGTACAACTAATTAGACTTAGTTGGTTATTTTTTAAAAGTCATGAAGTTTGGAGCAAGATGAAAAATATGTTGGGGTGGTGGTGGAGAGGAACTGGGGGAACTGTTAGATATAACCAATATAAAATTTATGCATATATTAAAATTAAAAATTGTTTATATTGAAGTTAGTACTCATGTGCTTTTTAGCACTATTTTTAATAGGTAAGGACTATTAGACACATTGTTTATGCATATCATACAATTTAAGAACTTATGGAATGGATTTCTTGTCTACTATCTTGACTATATTTTGTCTACTGATAGTAACCAGCTTCATACTAGAAAGGTAAAGGTAATAATAATTGAGGCATCAAAAAGAAAATAAAATATAACAAGTAATCTCCATGCTATATTCTATGATCAAATATGATTTAGCAAGTTCCGTATTTGGAAACTTGAACACACACTAAACTCAATTGAATAATCTCCTTGTTAAATCACAGGTTGCTGGATTTCAGCCTCAACTTCTAGGAAGTTCCCAGATGAATTTACTGCTCCTGACAACCACTGTCTAAAAATAGTTGTGTTATGTCATTTCTGGGAAGAATGCAAAACAGCCTAATACCAATGGAAGATACTTTGGCCATATCTTATAAACAATTGCTTGTGGTGACTAATCTAAAAATATGTTAATTTTATGAGATCTAGACCTACCTGGGAAAGAAGGGCCTCTGAACATGCATAAGGGAGATTATTTTAACTAGGTTAACTAAGGTAAGGATATCCACTGTGGGCAGCACACTTCCTGGTCTGGGTCCCTGTACTAAATAAAAGGGAGATGCCAAGCTGAGAATAAACATTTATTACTCTCTGCTTGACTATGGATACATGTGGCCAGCTGCCTCCAGTCCCTGCTGCCTTGACTTTACCATGGTCAGCCAACACCTGTCCTTTCTCTCTTAAGTTGCTCTTACTGGAGTATATCACAGTAACAGGAAAAGCAACTAAGACAGAACTTATTAAATCAAAATATCTGGGCTCTTAAATTTTTATATTAGGGTAAATAATATACAAGTAGGGATACTTCAACAACATAAAATGTATGTATGAATTTTATTGTAAAATTAGTTGTGATTGCAAAACATTGAAAAGTATATATCAAAGCACAGGAGCTTAAATAAGCTATAAGAAATAAACACAATGAAGAAACATGAAACCGAAAACAATATGAAGATGCATATGAGCTAATAATTTTCAAAATCATTAAGTGAAAAAGCAAAGTGCAGAAGAGTGCAGAGTGTGAGACCTTATGAAGAAAGGAAACTGTGTGACTGTTTAGCTTTATATAAAGAACATGAATCAAAAAAAAACAATGATGTTAGTTACTGTTATGTTTGAATCTGAAATGTTCCCCATAGGCTCACGTTTTTAGTGCTTTATTTTCAGATTCTGGCCCCACTTCAGGCTGTAGAGATTTTGAGAGGCAGGTCATAGCAGACAGAAGTAGGCATAGGCCTTTTTGAATGTTCTATTAGCTCCTGGTTCCTAGTCTACTAGGATGTGAGGAGCTTTGACATATATTTTCATTGGCACAAACTAAACTACCTAGTAATAGATTGAAATCCCTCTGAACTGTGAGCAGTTCCTTCTTTCAGTTGTTTCTATCAGAAGTTTGGGTTACAGTGTTGCTCAAGTAAGCATGTTACCTACAGGGGGTATGTAAAGATACAGTACAGATGATGCTGATGGCATGTTTAGTATACTTATCCATGTAGCGATAGCCTTCAGAACTATGTTATTTTCTACACAGTAAAAAAATAAAATAGGAAAAAGGGGCTGATACAGAAATATCAGAAATAGAAATTAACTAAAGTGAAAAACTACAAACAAACAGAAGACACAATCAGAAAAGTTAAGCAAGGGACTATGTATCACCTAGAGTTCTTGGTCCTGAAGTTACATTATAGAAACAGATGCAACTTTAGGTATTCTCTAGGGAAGAGTGGGACAGTATATGCATTTTTATGAAGGCATACATATTTAAAATGGGCATGCATACATGTCTATTGAAGTCATGAAATATAATGATTAAAAACAACTTACTGAGGAGTTAATTTTGACTTACAGTTCCAGAGGGAGGAGTCCATCGTGGTGAGGAAACATGGAAACAAGTGGTAGAAGATACTTTCTTCCAGCATGGCTGCACCTCCCCATAACCACCTCAAACAGTACCAACCCGGGGAATAACTCTTAAAATGCCTGAGGCTATGGAGGATATTTCCTACCAAAACTGCCAAGATACAGGAAAGACATTGGGTAGCCAAAAAATTAATAGCTGCTACCACTGTTTGCCCTTATATGATACATCACATTCCATCAAAAATGCCCTATCTCTTTCCAATTTGAGTTCAAGCATTACTTAGTTAATTCTACTCCTAGGGGCTAGCCAGGAGGGAAATGACAGTTAGACCTGCTATTTCCATCTTGGAATCAAGTTGAGACTGAATATGGGTTAGTTTCAAAAGTATATTTGAAAGATGTAGGAAAGAAATAGTTCCATGGCAGCGATCAAGACATTAAGTCAAACAATAAATTCTCTTGCATGTTCAACTCATGAGTTACGTATTGGCATTTGCAACCAAAATGGTCTTCCCACACATACTGTAACACAATGGCTTAAATAGTTATTTTCTTCAATGTTCCAACATAAGGTTGCTACCATATTCTTTTTTAAATAAACAGCAAAAAGTATCTCTTGAAAAATTAAGATGCTTGTCACATAATTACTTAATCTGTTATTCTTTCCTTGCCTTTCCTATTAGAAGCTCAGATCTAGATTTAAGGCTAAAAATTAATGATTTGATAGTTGTAGATACTGGTATACCACTCATCTTCATAGTTTTGTTTTAATGTTTCATTTTTAAAAGCTTTATTTGTCATTATTTAAAAAATCTTTAATCTTTGTTTAAAATAAATCAGCAATAATATCTGGCACAAAAATACAGGATACATTTGTTGAATAAAATTGCATCTATTAACAAAGAATGCGTTTCATTCAGATACTGAATAATCTGTTGCCAAATATGATAGTTTATTTAAAACTTTATAAACAAGATAATCTAAAATAGCTATGTTTAAAAATTATACCCAATGTATCTGAGAATCCTGAAACAGAAGTAAGAAAAAGTATAGTGCCTAATCTACACATAAGCAAGGAGATCTGGCAAATGGAGGAAGGAAAGGAAGGGCTTCAAAGTGAAAGGATGCTTTGTGCTTGGGTAGAGAAGGGTCTATGATCCATAAAAATCCTAAGAACAAGTCCGCAGTATTTTCAGTCTGTTGTTTCAAGTAAAAAAGGAGAACACTAAGGGAATCAAAGGAACAACAAACTCTAGCCTGCTTCTTTTATCTTTTTCACATAGATTAAATCACAGCTTCCCTAGGACCCACTCACTAAAATTACATTCTCTTATTTTACATGAGAGAAGCAAATGCGGAGCATATTTTTTTAAGTTAGCCAGTAGGAAACCAATTTCTACAGACTTCAAATTGACTGGAAGTGTGCCCTGCTTACCTCTAAGAAGCTGAGAAAGTAAGTGGTACATGAAGATGTTGATCAGATAGGAACTTATGTTTTATATGTATACACAATTGTTATAATGTAACATACCACTGCTTCTTTTTCAGTTAAATTTTTGTTTTTATTATAAGAATATAAGAATTGGTCAGCAACTGGAGACAAGTATATTAATGCTCCTACTGCAGAAAAGCCTGTCATATTAACTTGCAGATAAATGCATTCTCCTGATAAGGTCTGAGGTATTGCATATTTGCATACTTATTTTCTTGAATTAGTTAATTTTATAAGGATACTAAGATCTTAAATGGAAAAATATATTAAAGGGAAAAATATTATTGTTTTGGAAATATCAAGGAATATGCATAACCAAGCAGTATTTTTAAACACCTGTTACATTTGGCTTCAGAATCTTGTGTATACACACACATTCATATTCTATCTACTTCTCCCCACTGAAGGAAGTGTATAATTTAGTTATGTATTTTTAAAAAAAGCAAACAGTTTTACATCCATAAATGATGAAGCAAGGTCAGGTATAAAATGTTAGAAAGTTACAGCCATTTTATTTAGTACTGAGAGAAGGCGAGTAATTTAACATAATTTCTTGATAATTGTTGCTCACAGTTTTAACAAGAACAAAAATAAATAAAACTTTGTTATCTTTGGCATGTTGTAAATTCAAAAGGATAGCCATTTCTTTAGCAGCAGTGTGAGGTAAAAACACTGTAGAACATACTACTAAATCTAACCTTACAAGATGAAAAAGGTAGTACAATGAATGAAAGTATCAATGTCAAAAGGAACAGTGTCTTAAGGAAAATATTTACAAAATAAATGATGGTATAAAACCTATACTAGTTAGGAAAAATTATAGTTTATAGCAACCTGGGACCTTATTTTTCAATTTCAGCTTTTAAATTTTTATAGAATTTCTTTTTAACACCATTTCTTTTGAGAAGTGCAATGAAACTCTAGTGAATATAAATTTCAGTTTCAAAACAAGAGGTACATAAACTCCCAAGTGTTTGGTAACTGGCAGAAAATGAATTTTTAAAGATATGGCAGTAGCAAACTATGCTCTCTTTGCATAAATCCTGGCCAACACATAACTCACAATATCACTTCTGTTTTGCCACATACTTCCCCTTTATATTATGGATTATAATGCAAGATAAATTTTCAAACACAAACTTTGCTGGAATTTGGATACTTAATTAAAAATTTCTGTATGACTTTTAAAAATGGTGGCTTCTGCCTATTCTTTCCTCATGGTAAAAATAACTTTACTGTACTAAGAAAGCTTACACTTTTGATATAAGTGGTATTGGTTTGAGAAAAAAGAATTTAAGTGAGAAGTAAATTCCTACCTGAGCAATATTAGCTGATTAAAAGAAAAAGTCAACAAATTAGTCAAATAATGTCAATTATTAATAAGTAAATGTACATATTAATATATTCTCTATAACTCTCCCAAATAAAATTGGATATTTAACAACTATTTTAAAGAATAACTAATAGCCATAACTAGACAAAGGAAAAGCAACACTGTCATTCCCAGGAAGTATTGCTCATGGTTTAGAAATAAGAATAAAAAGCAAACCTTTACTTGGTATATGTTCAGAGACATATACTTCTTAACATTTAGCTTAAGGGTTTTTTGTTAATCAATAACTAAAATGTATATATTTTCTAATGTAATGTAAGCAATTTTGAATTTCTTTGTTTTAAAGGTACTTTTCGTTTTGTAATTTTCTTCATATTCCAAAGAAACACACGCTTCCAATCTAAGATTTACTGTGTACCCAAGCATAGGTCTTCTACATATTAGAAATCAAGTTGAATTTTAGATGGTCAAGCAATATTATTTTACACAAATTATAGAATAGATTCTATCAGATTGTAAGACTAAAAGGAGGAATAAACAGTCCATGAGCATAATAGATGTTCTGAATAATCACTATTGATGACATTACATTCCTGTCGATAGCACAATTAATCATTTAAATCATCTCAGCAATCACTGATATCGAGACAAACACTAAAAATTCCCTAATAAGCATTGAAATAAAAAAGACATTAAATAAATTTAAACATAACTAGTCAATTTGGATTTACTGTGGCTTGCCTTATTGTTGAAAAACATTGTAATAAAATGAATATGAGTCCTAAAATCTAAACAAAGAGTCTAGAAATGGGATCGATTTATAGTTTTCAATTGAATTTCTGTGATTATTTTCTATTAATACAACAGTGGGTTGAATGTCTTTCTGTTATTAACTATGTATTGTGAGAAATTAAAATACATAATAATGAGTTTGACAACATGTAAAGAAGTTACTAGCAATAATTTTCTCTCCCCATACCACTTTGATATGAAGTAGTTCACAATGCAAAAAAGCTTGGAATATTTTAAGACAAAAAAAAGAATGCATGCAAAGGAAGGCACTCCACAAATATGAAACATTGCATTGAATGAATGAGTTGACCCTCGGAACTTCTGAGTATCTTCCTTAGTCTCCAAACTTCAACAATAACTGAATTTAAAATTATCCTTGTTTGAAATTCATGCAACTAGAAACACATTTGATTAATAGTGTTCTTCAATGGAAAATGCTAATTCTCTACTAGGCACGAATAGGAAAATGTGAATTAACTTAGTGATACAGCTTTCCCATTATTTTGTTAGCTGAACTCTACTGTTATTAAATTTGAAGTCTTGATGTGGGGAAAAAAGAAAGGAGTAAGGTCTTTTTGGAGCACTGAATCCTTCTGAGGATTTGGTAAATCTTAATGGTAAAGAACTATTGTGAGGTGATAAGATAGGATAGTGAGGGTTTTAGAAAACCAAATGAAAGATAATGTACAAAAAGGACAAACTGTTTAAGGTATAATTTTCAGCTTGCCTTAAGTTATTGTTTTTCTTTTTTCTTCTTTATATATGAAGGGCCTCTTCTAGTTAGCATACTATTAATCAAGTGATAACAAATGAGTTCCTATGAGCAGTATTATTTTGACATGTTTCAGTTGGGAAGCATAAACACCAAACTCCCATTGTTAACTTTGTGGGTGCCAAACAAATGCAATCCCTCCAAAATAACCAGAGATGCTATTTAGAAGGTCTGGTGAGTTTAATTACCAATAGTAAGAAATCAGAAAACAAAAAAACAAATAATAATAAAAGAATAATATTTAGTCATTCCTAACAAAATAAGTTAAAAGTCTGATAGCAGAAAATCAGTCACCAACACTGCTTCCTAATTTTCTTACAAATGGTTTCAGTTTCCTGAATATTCACTCATGAAAATATGTGCTTTCTGACAATGGATTTTTAGTCTATGTTAGTAGACCCAATGTTTTCTCTTTGAGACAAATAAGTTCAATTTATCTTCTCCTTTTCAGAATGATAAAACATCTCCAAGTTTTACCTCAAAGTGTGCTGCTGTTAAATACTACCAAACAATGCAAAATAAAGAACCCATTAGAAAATACAGCATGCTAAAGACTTATGGAAAGTTTATTTTAACTGGTCACTCATTTAAAGAAGTCTTTTTTTGAGAAGTACTTGAACCTTTATTCATTCCATTTGGACTTATTCTAGCAATAAAGGACATGATTAGGCACCCTACTTTGATAAAACAAGGGTATTGCCATGTCTTTCTTTTATAATAATGTTGTCTTTCTGCTAGTTTTGTTAAGCTAGGATATTTGAAATTTCTAACAGCAAGTTTCTCACAATTAGGCAAATGCTCTGGCATGCCTGTAACTTTTGCACAGTCAATAATCACTAGGGGATAATGAAGCATGCTATTCATTGCTTAATCCTTAGTGTTCCTTTCAAATCAGGCTGTACAACACAACCCTCTGAGCAAACAACTGAAAATTATGGTAATATTTTTAACCCATTGCTTATACAAAGGCTAAAGGGTATTTTATGATCATTTTTTATTTTATTAGCTGGAAAGTACATATGGAAATAGTATGTGTCCTAAAAATTCAACAGCAAAGTTATATCTTTGAGTTTGACAAAACACTGATAAGAATGTGTAAGGGCACAAATGAGATAATGACAGGAGCACAATAACTCAAAATATATGGACACAAATTTTTAAATGCAAGTGCTTATTGTAATAAGCAAAAAAGGGCCAAAATGAACCAAACTGGGACACAAAATGCACAAATATAACTCTAAGACTAAGTAATGCTATTATGTGGTATCAGATCAGCTGTTATTCAATATTGTTCAATTACTTTTTTTAAAAAAAATACCTCAAATTAAGAATACATATTTTTATATATATCATGTTTAGAAAACAGATATTTGTGCATGGATACAGATCACTTACATTTTAAAGAGAATACATATAGTTTGTTTATTAAATACCAACATTACATGTCTCCTAGCCTAAATTGTATACTCGGTAATCAGTTCTTTCTGAACTAAGAAAAGTAAAATGCTCAGCAACCACTACACCTAGCAACACAAGCACACATTTCTATGAACTAAACAAGACTGATGGCATCCAGCTTACATGCATGAATTATTTCTGTCATTTTTTCTGTCTGGTATTTTCCAGGACAACATAAAATGATATTTTAAAATTTCAGCATTTAAAGAAAACAATACCTATTATACAGTGGTTCTGTACCATAAATTTACTAAAAACCAATTTGGTTGGTTTATTTTAAATATGATTTTTAAATGTGCT
Source organism: Ellobius talpinus (assembly GCA_001685095.1). Lineage (NCBI taxonomy): Eukaryota > Metazoa > Chordata > Mammalia > Rodentia > Cricetidae > Ellobius > Ellobius talpinus. Next base: position 14,943 of record LOJH01037156.1, on the reverse strand, counting down.
CTATTTCTGTGTGAATCATTAATGTTGGTTTCTTATTTAAAATGTTAGATTATCTTCTTGAAGTACAACTATTACATAGAATCATCTAATGCTTACTGAAATATATTATATGGTTTCATATGTGCTAGGTGCACAAGTCCACTATAATAAAATTTCACCTACATCACCATAGGATTCAAGGTAGATCAATATGCTACACTGCAGCTCAAATCACATGGAAATCAGAAATACAATAGTGTAACTCAATTTATAAAGGGGAAAGATGATTAAATTCAACTGGTTAACTTCAAAGTCAGCTTACGTAAGACTAAGATAGCATCAACACCATGTGCTTCATATTCAAAGGCTTAAGTATGACATATTTAGGAGATTATAATACCAACATGAAACCATTGAATAAAAATGTCTTCACTTTTACTACAATTCCATTAGCTGTAAAACATTAGAAGCCTTATGGATACTTTCTCTAGATTTAAGCCACTTATGGATAATATACAAATATGTTTGCACACATATTTGTATTTAATTATTCTATCAAAACTTTGGCACCAACCAAAGTTTTGGATTTTGCTCTGGCACCTAACTACTCTCACTACATTTAGTATCTAAACATACTCAAATGAAAGGAGCCCTTTGGCTATGCACAAGCTACTAGAATACTTTTGTTTTTCTTTTAAGAACAAAAACGCTATTCTTCATTAAAAGGATCTTGATTAATATTAATGATTCCTTAAACTAATTTTGTGTAAAATAACATGAGGTTAACTTTGTTTGAAAGGAATTTGGTGAGTTAGTGTTCAGAAAAGCTAAGACCTTGTGGACATCAATTATATAGTTAAACATTTGGACACTACTGCAAAATGTCACAGTATGAATATTATGGACCTATGTATATTTGTTTAAAATTCCAACCTCCAAAAGAGAGGCTTATATAGAATATTCAAGTAATGTGACAGAAAAAAAAATACCCTTGATATAAGATTAGGCAAAAACCAAACCAACCCACAACACATTTAATTTTCTCTTCATCCAGTTAGCTGAGGAATAGTATGAATCTTACAAGCCAGTGGATGTTCGTTTTTTCATGCTCCGTCTCTGAGCTAAACTTGAAGCAGCAACAGGCTCTAGAATTGGTTGGAAAGTCTTGGGAGTCAAGGCAGAATATGTTGCAACCATTGCTTCCTAAAATGACAAGACATTACAAGTTCAGTAACAATCTCTGTAGGAAAAATGTATTTAATAATACACAAGACCTCTACTTATGAAATTTTCCCTTTTACATAGCTGCTATAGTAAGGGCCCAAGTTATAGAACCATAAACATCTAAGTTGCACATACATACATACATACATACATACATACATACATACATACATA
>LOJH01037155.1:2663-15333 GCA_001685095.1 Ellobius talpinus | reverse complement strand
CTCCCATTTCACCCTTAGCTTGCAGAGCAATCATCTATGGCAAGGGGCCCTCCAAGAGCAGAATTTATGAGTCAGCTGCTGCTAAAAAGCCAATAGAGAGAGCACAAAACATTTTTGTAACATATTTTAAAAAACAGTTATTAAAAATAAACTTTGCTACTAGCCTACGTAAAGATTTAAAAAATACATTATGCTTGTATCTCGATGGTAAAAAAATATTTATCAGGTAATAACTACTAAAAGAAGTTCTATTTATTTAAATAGAGAGTCATTTCCTATTTAAAATTGTGGCATAGGGAGTTTTTTTTTTAATTAAGGAATTATGGCCAAAAGTGATCTGGTCTGATACATTTTCTAAATATCTCTTCTTGTGTTTATGACATTCTAGCAAGGGGTATTATAGTGTTCCTTGCTCATTCCGCCATTTTCCCCCAAGCCAGTCCCTCCTCTCTATTAGCAATGACCTCAACGCATTGAGGGCAGGAGAGAAGCAACTGTGTAGCTTCATGCATTACAGGCTTAGATCTTGAACATGAAATTTTTCTTTCTTCATCAAAGAAACACTTCTGTTCTTTTCCTTCATCAGCAAAAAAAGTCCCCAGCCCCCCCAACACACTCACAAAGTTGTACATACATACGAGAACTGTACACTTCTCTGTGCCTTCCCCCCTACCAGCTTTTCATGTTATATGGCTTCTCATGTTCAGATCTCAAAATCAATCATCTTGTATTCAAAGTGGATGTTCCCTGGTGTTGCTGGCTGACCAGGTCGTCTTGAATTTGGAGGGAAGTTTTTAACATGGGAAGGTATACAGACGCCCAATCACGCTAACAGCTGTTTGTAGGCGTTCATTCAGTTAAAATCCATACCACTAGCTCCCTGATGCAGCCCTTCCCACCAAAATGCCATGAAGAAAGAATGATTTTCCTCTCATCAAATTCCTTCACTTTCCATGATGAAAACATTCAGTGTCAAATACCTGTAACATAGACCAAATACCAGACATGGTATTTTTGTTGAGTAAACATTTACATCTGATTGGTTTTCCCCATTTGTTGATGATTTGTGAATACAGAATGTTGCAACCTTACAACAGCAAAAACCTTGTAATAATGTTTAACACCCTGGTTTACTGCCTTGTTGCAGCAGGGATAGTGTTGCGATTACTAGCTATTTGAAAATTGTTTAAATGAAACTGCCAGCTGTTGGAGTCAGACAAAAGGCCTTCTACGTGGCCAGCTGTGTCATATAAAACTAACTGTTGCCTTTATTTTATCAGCAAGCTGTGGTTGGTTGTTTTTCCACCATCCAAACATACCTGGCCACATTGGACTTTTATTTCTTGTAACTTCTCCATGACGCTTTACATGTATTATAATCTAAAACGTAGATTCCAGCGGCTCCCCTTCTTGTCTCATTTAGGGCCACGAAGGGGCAGTGTATATAATAAAAGCGTCTGAATGTTCCTGGTAGAAGTTTCTTGGGAGGAATGAGATCATTTTGAACTAGGTGCTGGTCTAGGCTCACAAAGATAACCTTTGAAATGGGCTGGGTGGATATTGTGTTTTCCCATCTTTGATACAGCCTTGTGTCTGGCCTGTGTGATAAAACTACTCCAAGTACATATGGCCACCAGAATGTGGTAAAGGGAAATAAATGATTGTGTGATTTAAATTCTTTACCATCGAGAGCTTTTAGCTCATTGATGTTCAAAAATAAGTTGAATCTTACATTGACTGCTCAGAAGCTAACAAATCAATCTGCCCGTCACCACTGAAACACACAGGCCCATTTCCAGCTACACCACCTTCCGGAGTATCCAGAGAGTGTCCAGTCAAAAAGATAACACATCCAGTCTTTCCTTTATGGTCTTCAGGCTGCCATGATATTAATGAAAAGAAGGAACAACAGAAGTTAATAACTATTCCTCATCACTAAAGCAATCTATAGACGTTACTGGGAGGGAAAAGAATGGGTGGAAATGAACTTGATGGGTGGAGCCCTATAAATATCCTCTGAGTTTCTTTACTATCCCCCAGTCCACAAGGCAGGGACCGGGGCATCTGCTCCCAAACTGTTCCCATCCTGTTCAGAAACTGACCTGAATATATATTGGGCTTAATGACCAAATGTTTAAAAATTCATTGCACAAGAACAGCTGAAAGCAGTTGATTGGCCTGCGCTTTATTGTATGCACCTTGCTTCCCAGACCCGCAGTAAAGGCGAAGGTCAGCTGCTAAACATTTGGGCATTTAAAACTGAGAGGCCGGTGATTTCCCAATACCCCTGTCTGTTTCCTATACCCAGAGTATCGGGCCCTACTAAGTTCTTTGTGCCAAACTGGCCCTTTGTTTTGATGCATCAGGCACATAACAGCTCCAGAGAAATTGTCTGTTGGCTCCTGGGAGACCCTGACCGAAGAAGATGCTTTTAGAAATGTCATCCTCATGGACCCTGGGAGTCCTTTCAGATCAAGGAAGCAGGCAGCATTTTGTTTTTACATCAAGTACTATTTCAGAGTTTAAGGTAAACTGCCTACATCTAGCAACTACCAGGAAACAGAACAATTCCCAGAGTCTTCGCATTCCCTTGAAGTGTATTGCTGGTCAGACAGATCATTTTTGAACTTAGGGGTACATAGCATGAGTAAGTGATTTCATTAATTCCAACTCTAGGCCACATTGAGCTTTGAAGTAAATAACGTCCATCTAATTCTTTTATTTTTATTTTTGTTTTATTTTTTGAGGCAAGGCTTCTTTATGTACACTTGGCTTTTCTAGAGCTAGCTCTGTAGAGCAGGCTGGTTACAAAGATCCACCTGACTCTGCCTTCCAAATGCTGAGATTAAAGGTTTTGCCACCACCACCACCCAGCAAGTCTATCCTAATTCTAAAGACACCAGGATACTTTAAAAACATACCATTCCTCATGCCCTTTGTTAACAATGATCCAAACTGGTTTCTTACATTTTTTTCTTTCTTTTTCTCCGTGTGTGTGTGCATATGCACATATGTGTGGTACATACATGTTTGTGGCAGAGTGTGCACTACCTGTGTGCATGTATATGGAAGCCCGAAGCTGATGGCAGGTACCTTCCTCAAACACTTTCCAACTTATATATTGAGATGGAGTCTCTGAATGCAGCTTGAGCTTGTTCTTTCAGCTGCTCTGGAGAGCCAGCTTGTTTTAGAGATTCCTTAAACCCCAAGCCCACCTGCCTAGGCCTGTGTTTGGGCATCTGAACTCCAGTCCTCACTTTTGCACAGTGGACACTTTCTCGCTGAGCCAGTATTCCTTACCTGCCAATGCCAAACCTGTGCTTCTCCAATAGATATGTGGTAAGACAATCACCCTGGTTCCTGTTATTACAGCACTGAGATACATATGGGTATATGTATGCTCATATGAATGATTATATATATACATACATGTGTATGCTTATATGTGTGCATGTGCATAAACACACACACACACACACAAAGATGTATATTTACCTCAAAGAAATAGACTATCTAGGCATTTGCTCTATGGAGTTAATTTGGTAGTGACAGTGTAGGGAAGGAAGAAGAAATGAACACTACTAGAAGAGAGGGTACATGTTCTCTTTTTGCAGTTTCAAGCGCTCTCCTCCTGTGATCCCCCGGCATACACTGCTGTTTCCACCCGTGCCATCATCACTATTATAAAAACTGAGTCCCTTTGCTTTATCTCAGGGCCCTTGGGATATGAGCATCTTGTGTGTTTTAAACTCATGCTCCTCTTGAGATGATTTAGTCCTTTTCTTCTTTATAATTTCCCCCTCTCAGTGTGTGGCCCTTTGTCATTAGACTGATAATCATATTAATAGCAGGAATGTAATTTCCCATAATGCTAAATAGCTGTGTGCGCACACATACCCAGTTTATTCTTAGATTCATTTACACTCTGACTTCATCTATCCTTAAATATAACATGTGTTTATCTTAATCAGTAGGGAGCATGGAGTGGACCAGGGCGTTTTACACTTACACAGGGCAGATGCAAAGATGAAGAAATCTTATAGTTTCTCTAAAGATGGATCACCGTAGAGTTTTATTTCATTTATTCAGGTGACTCCAGTGGCAAAATCTTTAGTTTTGCATTACCAAAATTTCCTCAACTGTTTGTAAGTTGAATTACTGAATAGTGGACTGTTATTGAATAGGATGCTTTGCTTCCGAGGAATAACTGGGAGGGCCTCTCATATTCAGAGCCATTGCACAGAAAGAATAGATGATGACTGTGTGATAAGAACATTGACTCTTTGCATTTTTCCCTCATTCCTTGGCAGCCTCAGAGCATGGGGTGCCTCTTCCCATCGGCACTGCCATGTAGATAGAATACAGGGGAGTGGGAAAGTTAACTGGAGTCCTCACAATGGGTTGTAAGCATAATTACACTTTTAAGGTCCTGCTTTGGGCTTTTCACAGGCAAGTCCTTCTTCATTTGTTGGAAAGCTGCATTCTGAAGCCCTCCAGATGCAAATCCCCATGTCGTATTATACAAAACAATTCATTGAAAAAAAACAACTCAAGTTTAACAAAGTAGAAATGAGTTTTATCACCCAATAAAAAAGCAATGGCAAAGGCGTTTCCTCATAGCTCATCTTGTGAGTCCTTGGTAACCCAGAGACAGCCCTGCACCAAAAGAAGGTCCCCTAACTTCAGCAGGAAGTGAACTGTTTAATAATCAGAGTGAGTGTGGTCTAATTCCAATTCCAATTCTTTAGTTTCTTTCTTTCTTTCTTCCTTCCTTTCTTTTTTGATTGAGTCCTATATAAGTGGGTCTTGATAGGATAACTGTGGGTGAGCTTTTGAGTAGATGGACAAAATGTCACCTCTAAGATATCTGAACTAATCAGAGAAATGACCCCAGGTGAATTAGAATGGCCATATTGGCCCACCTAATCTCAAACTGTTCATCTTTTCTCCCTTGAACTTGAAGCGTTTAGAGGGGGAACACAATGAAAAGGTGATGGACGGGGGTAAGCCCTGACGGTGAGCATGGTGGCAGGATGATGAGCTGTCTTTCACAGCCTCAGTTTCCCACCGCTGGAATAAAATGTTGGTAATAGAAACATCTATTCAAACTTCAACTGCGAATATTGGATAAAACAGTGTTCAAAGAAGTTCCTGCCACACTGGAAACTCAATAACTTGACTAACTACTACAGTGACTTCTGACGCTAACCTCCTGGGTCTACTAACTGAGCTTCAGCAGTATACCTTTAACATGTGAAATGACTATGAACACTGTTAGGTAAAAAGGAAAGTACTGCAGAGAATTCAAACCATGTGAAAACTAGTTAAGATGGATGTTCCTCAGTCCTTGTGATGTACTCATGTGTTTGTGCCAGGACCCCAGTCATTGGGATGATAAGGAATAGGGGGGAATTTATTTAAAGTGATAATGCCAACTACCTTAGAGGTTCACAGAAAAGGGATGTCTGATACTTTCCATGTGAATGAAATTGGCAGTGCTGTTGCCAAGAATAAAAAAGCCAGAAGCCGTGAATAACTAGCAATATGTATCAATGGTGTATCCATGTCCTGTAATGTGCCCATTGGTAAAAGCAAGTTCATACTCTGCCATTGGACATGGGAAGGGTGTTACTAAGAAAAGAGAGTAGGATTTAAAGAAAATGTACCAACTGGTGACATTTTAATAAAGCAAGCAACATACAGGTATGTGTCTGTATAAATGTTTACATGTGTGCATGTATATAACATAAGATTGAAGTTTTTTAAAGTGCATAAGTGTTAAGACATGACATTTTTTGAAAATTTTTGAAGAGTAGACCAAAAATGGAAGTACTCAATATATATGACATATTCTAGCTACTCAAACTGTGGTGTATATTAAATAGATAGGTAGGTAGATAGATGAAATAAATTTATTGAGGGGAGTACAATATACCATAAAGCAAACTGCATGATGATCTGTGTGGCATAGCGCTCAGTTCTTTATAAACACATGATGATATAAAACCTGCATGTATGTTATAAGGTAGCAAGCTATGGCTTGTAGACAGTCTCTACCTGTTTGTCTATTTTTTATAAACAACAATCTTGGGAACATAGCATACCTGTTGCTAGAATGTCACTTACTGTTACTTCTTGTTTTGAGTGCAGAGGCTTACAGTTAACAACAGATTCTAGATAAGCAATAAAGACTAAAATTATTACCTTCTAGCCCTTTATAGAAAAAAGGTTTGCTGAGGCCTTGTATCCATGATCATGTTTATTCACACATGTAGCATAGCAGATTACATCTGGGAACAAATTGGGTAGGCTATGTGGAAGTAATGTTTAGCTTTCATTATATGTATCATTAAATACATGTGATTTCATAATTTGAAAACATTTATGAATATTTAACATGTGGTGATTGAATAAAAAATAAACAATAGCCCTAGAAATGTATTATTTCAAATATGGATGCTGGACATATTCATCCATCAGTATCTTTGAGTGAGGCCAATGTATTTTGTCCCAAAGACATAGATAAGCCAGCAGGAATCCCTAGGACAGTGCGAACAGCCAATGGTGAAGCCATGTCAAAGGCAGCAGCGAAGGCTGCAGAATGCACCAAAAAGCAAAGTAGTTTGTTGGGGTACTTGGAGAATGCTTCACACAGGAGGTAGATAACCTTTCTGTTGAGCCTCAAAAGACAAGGCGGTGTCTACGGGACACTCACACAGCTGAACAGAAGTTTGATGGCTTGGCTGAAAGTGTGAATGAGAGAGATCATCTGCCAAACAAGGCGAGCTGAGACACAATGTTAAGGGACTGGGGGTAAGAATGTAACTCAGTGGTGGCACACTTGCTTAATATCACTAGACCTGGAAAAAAACAAGGCAAGTAAAACCAAACAGGTTGCAAGATGTAGAGGGACATGGTAGGAGGGAATTCGGGAGTCAGAATGGGTTTGAACTTAAAGACTGGCCTTACATATTGGAAAGTGGTGTACATTGCCTTGGATTTTGTTAAATCAGTTTTGGGAGGGTCAGCTCAGAATTTTAAAGAACTGCATATCCTGGAATCTGTATTTCTGCATCCATATGAAGATTTATGGGGGTACTAGATAGACAGCCTAACAAAACAAGCGGTGGTTGATGTTCTGCGGACAATGGATTTCAATAAACAATAACAAGGGAAATAAAAGCAGCCACCACTGATAGACACTCTACACGAGGGGGTCTTGTAGGCACTCTGCGCAGCAAATCCTTGATTCCAGATACTGGTTTCATTGTCACGTTTTATACACCAGAAAACGTAAACAGAGACATTGAGTAACTTATCCAAAACCATGGAGTTGATAAGTGACAGAAGCGGGACTTTCGTCTAAACAGTTTGGCACCAATCTGTGCTCCCAGCCATTATATTTTCCATCCCCGGCGAGTTAAGTAATCATCATCCCCTGAAGAAACATTTATTAATCTGCCAATTAAACCACCAACATGTGACAGGAACTGTGCCAAGTATTAGGGATACAGGCTTTCTAAGAGTCTAATGGGGGGCTAGCAGATGGGGAGATTGGAAGTCCCTAACTGGTGTGTTGCATTGAGAAATATTCTGACACTCCAACCAGAGACTCCAGAGGGAGAGTTTTGTTGTTGATGAAATGTGTCTGCCATGGCTGACAAAGTGATGGACGTAGCGCAAAATTGGGGGGATGGTTTAGGTGGATTTCAAGAGAGACAGAAGTCAGAATTGGTACAGATTGTGTAGCTTAGAACAGTTGCCTAAGCAATTTGGGCAGCACGCCTTTATTTTCATGTGAACTTGTGTGTATGGTGGCAGTGGGGGATAAGGATGCATGTGTGTGCATGTGTGCACACAAGGAAGCTAGAAATCAGCATCACATGTCTTCCCTAATCACTGCCCACTTCCTATTTGAGACATGATCGCTTATTAATCTGGAGCTCACTAATTGACTAGCCTGGATGGCCAAGGAGCTCCTAGAAACCTCCTCTTTCTCCCGCACTGTGCTGAGATTATAGACATAAGCTGCCATGCCCAGCTTTTTACATGGCTTGTGGGAATCCAAACTTGGGACCTCCTGTTTACATAGCCAGCACGTTAACCACTGAGCAATCTTCACAGCGCCTCCCTGTACACTTCCATCAGAGCTAGTCTCTTCCCACCCAATGCATGTATCCAATTGTCCTGAGGGTTCATTAGGTCAATTCAGCATAACTTGAGGTCACTTTTTAGAAATGCAGACACCAGGATTTTTTATTACTGTTTCCCAGCAAATACACGAATCTCACCTTAGCCCAAACCACCGAAGCATGACAACTCTAATAATGATGTTTTAATAGTATTTACTGTGTTAAAGGTTTTGTGAAATCTGATATCTGACATGAGCTAACGTAAGCAATATCACAGCCCCCCATTTTTTTTAATAAAAGGATTCCTTAAATGTTCCCTCAGTTGTACTGTACTGATAAAAACCTAATGCTTTCTAAAATGACGTTTTACTCCGATGTTTATAATTTCATTGTTAGCCAAGATTTTATTGTGGTTTTTTTTAATATAAGCTGTAATGTTCCTCAGCCTAAGTACATTGAATTCACCTCAGAAAATTTAGGTAACTAATTATCCTAAACTACTGAGGCGGCGAGTGTTTGCTTCCTGTATGATTATAATGTGAGGTTTTTTCTATAATGGAAGAAAAATAATCCAAATTCTTTACTCAGTATGCTAACTGGCTACTCTAAAGATTATGGCTAGGATACTTGCACCGTTTTGTATAATGAGAGTTCGGGTTCAGCTTAACAAGGTTGACATTGTCTTCAGGGGTAGCAGATGTGTGCTTACATCGTTTTAAATGAAACCAAGACCCAAGAAGCTCAATAAACAAATGACAATGTTTGGAAAAGAAAGAAGCTTGTTTCCTTCCACAGGGTGCAGGGAATTTAAGCAACCTGTGTTTATAATTACTGTCCGCTTCAGTTAGTGTGAAAGAATCTACTTGATGCTCATTATAAATAAACAAAATAGATCTACTTGCCCGGTTTGCAGATGGCCTTCTACAGCTTATTTTTCTTCTTCTTTCTCTTCTTTGTTATTGACCACAGACTACTTACTTTAGGTCCAAATGATATTATTTCATTTTAAACATTATTGTGGTCATAGCTCTCCCCCTCTCCTTAATTCTTGGCCTGACCTATACAGATGGCAATCTCTTCCACATTTCAAACCTTCCTCCCCCAGATTCCATCAAAACTGCAAATGGCTAAATGTGAGTCACTCGTTCTGATTCGTGTGTCTGGTTGGATATCAGAGGTGCTATTTTTCTTGGCAGGCTTCTATAGAGAGTGAGTTGCTACTACCCAGTTAATTATAAAATAACATCAAATGAACACTGTCAGTTTGGGGCCACGGGAGGATACTAAAAACCGTGTATAGTCTGTTGTTTAGACTCTCTGAACAGGTACACATTTTTGTAGGAGAAATTAAATCTCATCTTTTGAACATACAAAAGTATGCTGCATAATTTCTTCACAAATTATAGAAATGCATTAAATGTTTTGAAATTTTCTCTTAGAGAGCTGGCTATCAGGAGATGTAGTACATTCTTTATGTCTATTGTTAGTTAATTAGAGTGGGTATAGTCATTTAAATGTTTAGTTTGCTCTGTAAGTTGTTTCTTTTATTTCCACCTCAACTTCAAAATGATGTGTGCCAATTTAAAGATAGGTCATAGGAAACAAGATACTGCATTTTCTTTTCTCTGTGGTAATATTATTTTTTAAATCAGTCCACCAAATGCTTCCACAAAATTATTTTATTCCTCAAAATTAACATTGGACTTCTCTTTATTATTGAAATCATTCTTCAGTGTGAAGGCAGATTTTTTACTAGGGTGTGGGCTTACCTTTTATGAAGATTGCATTAATCCATCATGAAAATTTTAAAACTCAGTAAATTCATTTTACCATAAAAGATGTATAAAGCCATAAGCATTTTCCAGATGTGGGCAAAAGTAAAGAAAATTCGTCTGTTCTGAGACAGGAAAAGCTGTCGACATTTCTTTGAAGTGTAGTCTCTTTTGTTTACTTGGTTTTTAATACCTTCCAGCAGTTAACCACGTATTTTTAAAGTGATGTTGCTCACATGCATTTTTTTTAATCACGAATGGCATTAACCTACTGCCATAGATTTAGAAGTTTAACCTATAAAAGGAGACCATTGTCGAGATGGGTAATTTAGGAATTGCCAAAAAAAAAAGCAAAACACTACACTCCTCAATGACTGTCCTAAAATAGAAATCTTAAGAGTCAGCGGTTGGGAAGTCAACTGGCCGTAGGTTTAATCTATAATGTTTATTTATAAAGGACAATCTTTAGAAGTTGCATGTTTAAGTAGCAAGAATATTTTATTCTTCCTATGTTACAACCATTTGACCACTCAACCTTAGTGGAAGACAAAAAGAAATTTCCCATATTTATGTTGTCTATATCACCTTTGTGGTGTAGTATGATGTGTGCCTACACACACACACACACACACACACACACACACAATGTTCTATAAGTGAGAGGGGAAATCTAGAGTGATAAAAAAATCATTAAAATTGACTGCGTGCCTGAGAAGTCTTTGACACTGAAAAATGGAAACTATTTGGAAAGTAAGTGAAAACTTAGAAAAATATATGTACAAGCTTTTGACATTTCATAATGATTTATATAACAGGCCAGATAAGAATTAATTTCATATCAGATGTAAAGCTAGCTATAACCAACTGTACAAAGCAGAGTGCATTCAAGGTTGAGGAGATTTTTATATATGTATATAAATTAAGCTTAGAACCATTTCTCATTCTGTCCAATCAATGTTTTTTAAATATTACTTACAATAATGTGACTCTCTGAAGCTTAATCAGGTGGTTCTCACAGATGCAAGAATGTTGATAGGTTTAGATTCCATTCCATGTTATTAGAAAAAAAAATCTAATGTGTACTTGTATGTGTGCTATATTTAAATGTTACCTTTCTCTTTGGTTAGAGCCGATTTTTATATGTTCAAGCTGAAAAAAACAGTCCCAAGATTTTAATAAAATGCAACTATACTGTTACTATGGTTATTAATATAAATAAAAATAAGCCATGTCCTCTAATCTTGCAAAAAAATGCCTAAGTAAAACAACGGATTTTGTGTTTTCGAGGCAGTTCTGAGCAACAACACAGTGTATGAGCGGGTAATAAAATTATTTTCAGAGATGCTCCCTGACCACGGGCTCAAGCAGACATTAGGACTTGGTCTGTTTTTCACATGTTTTCCATCAAGGAAGTCTGTGGTTACCTTCCTGATTCTGCTGGACTGGAAAAACACAGCTAATATGGCAAGATCTGGAGAAGGCTTTGATGCAGGGACTTCGCAAATAAACCTCCAGATGCCATCTGGTTTGCATTCATCTCTCAATTTATTTCCTATAAATGTCTATTGAATATTCCATTGAACCAACACATGTGAAACTGGAGCTGAGAAAGAGAATGGTGTAGAGAATGCTCAGTGGCAGCAGTCATTATCATATTTCTTTCCCAATATTGCTACCAGCCTCAAACACATGGCAAATTAGGGAGATGCCAAGAGAGCTCAGACTTAAAGCAGAAATGAAGAAACTAAAATATTTTACGCTATCAAAACAAGCAAGGCCATTTTCACATTTTGGGTAAAGTAGCACCCTCCCTGGAGCTGGGGTCATTTGTGGCACAGCCGAGTGGTGTGTTTAAGTTGTTGACATTTTAAGAATTAAGTTCATGATGCTGGAATGCTACTAGCACAAAGCAAGGGAGAAACAAACATTGAGAGCTAAGCATCACATGACCATGCAGGGCCTGCCAGACAGATGAGCCTTTGCCTTCATTTTGTTTAGTAAATCCAGCACCTTTGTATTCTATTTGTGTCCCAAAATCACAAGTCCTTGGGAGTTTTAGGAGGGTGGGTTGGGGTGGAGGGGTGTGATTCTACAAATAGTATTTGCCAAATGCCCCACCTCTCTAAAATGATCCAGTCTTGCTCCATCACACCCGAATTCCTAAAGATTATTCCCACGGATAACTAGAATAGACTATTATGTAAGTGGTGAGAATCATTCCCCACCCAGAATTAGTCTGTTGATTTGTGTTCCTGTGAGAAATTTACTTTTCCTTAATTGTTGCATCCTCGCAGTGACCTCATACCTGGCCAGTCAACCTCACTAATTACTTCCAGAAAGGGGAGTAGGGAGATGGCTCAGCTAATAAAGTACTTGCCTTGGAAGCATGAAGAACTGAGTTCAAATACTCAGAACTTATTCCAGATTGTCTTTTTACTTAGGTGTGGTAACGCATGTAGATAATCTCTGTGTTGAGGACTTAGGGCTTGCTGGCCAGCCATTGTAGCCTAATTGGTGATCCTCAGGCCCAGGGAAGATCCCATGCCCCAATCAAATGGACAGCTCCTAGGGAACATCACATCAGACCTATGTGCACACACACACACATACACACAGATGCACGCACACAGTTACACACCGTTGACCTCCCTTAGTGAATGCAACCAAATAAAGTATGTTTGTAAGGTCACTAAGAGAGGGCAATGGTGACTTGAGGACAAACTAGGCTCTATAAGTGGGGGGAGGAAAGAGGAAAGAAAGAAAGGG
>LOJH01037154.1:0-12312 GCA_001685095.1 Ellobius talpinus | reverse complement strand
ACACACACACACACACACACACACACAGAGCCCTACCTGAAACGCACTTGTGAGTACCCTCTTATAAAACAGGCAATCTCTACCAGATGTTTTGAGGTATTGTGAGTGCTCCTGCCCTGGAAGGACCTGCCTCATCCTGTGGTCCTTGCACCATTGTGGGAGCCTGGTTCACACTTAAATGTTGTTTGGTCTCCAGGCAACCCACAGTCAGGAGATCATTTCCAGACAAACATGATCTCTTCCTTTGGGATTTTCCAGGCCTGTATCATACATGGCCCAGGGGCATGCTCTTCTCAGCAGGTAGGGGCAAGGGCTCCTTGTGCGGACTCTCAGACAATAGGGCCCAACAAAGACCTCTGAAGAGTAGTCACAAGCTGGGTTTATCTGATGCAAACCCTGAGCTGAGATGATTCAATAATTACCTTCTAGAAATCACTCCACAAGCATTAGGATGCCATCATAGCACTGTGTATTGTGTTATGACTTGTAGGCATTGTCTCTCCTGACTGACACTGGTCTCATATAAGCCTTTGATCATCACACCTATCAAATGAAGATACCAAGGTTCAAAGAAGCTCGCTGACTGGGGCCCAGGTGACATAATTATCTATGAATTATTGGAGGAGAGTCAAAGGCCTACTGAGTTTACTTGATGGGTCCTAGCCATCGGGGGGGGGCCGCTTAAAAACACACAGAGAAAGAAGGAAAATGAGCCAGTCTTAGGGATTAGATGGTGATGAGGCTGAAGGTGGATGAGAGAAGCTCAGAAGAAGTCTGGTTTACAGAGGCACATGGGCCAGCTGCTCCCCACCGGAGAAGAGCTTGGGAACACCAGGGTGAGTTGAGTGCTCACAAGCTGTGCGGGGTCTCACGCACATCACGTGAGTTCTAAACACTGCTGAGTCACCGCTGACCCTGTTGGTGAACCTGGAGGGATATGGTATGGGGCTGGGAAATGAGATGGATTAAAGAACTCAGGGCAAACAGATGGATTCTGAGCAGGAACAAGGGAGCCAGTTCCCCTGGTTTCTTCAGTCCTCTGTTTTCACAGATTGTTGGGTGGATAGGCCCAGAGTTAAACTGAAGGGCCATGGCTGAATGACCAGGAAGTTTGGGTAAAGAAGTCCTCTCCTTCTTCACACTCTAGCAATGATTTTCTTGGCAAGACACCGTGTTAAATTGTAAGAAGCTCTTGATGGATAAGTTATCAGGTTAGTGTGTCACACCAATAAACAGCACATTTTGTAACTGAAAGTTAATGCTTACCAACTTGAGAAAGTAAAAGTTTCAAAGAGGAAGTATTAACAGGCTGGAAAAACCCAGGGATTTTTTTTTAAAAAAAAAACAGATTAAATTATAAGAATACATATCACCAGCATCCTGTAAAGCTATCCTTAGGGAAAGGAAAAATAAAATCAAGAATGTAGTTAGGGATGTCTCTTCATTCCACATGCATCTCCAGTGCTGTGACACAAAGCCCTGCACCCCAAGGATGCAGGCTCTGCTTCTGGGGGTGAGTCTTTCAAAGGGTCTAGCTTGCTACCTTCCTGACAACAACTGTCTGGTCACCAGCAGATAATCTTTTCTAGAGGTGTCAGCTCTAGAGAGCACAGCAGTGTGTAGGTCATGAAAGTCAACTCAGTGGAAATCGGCTGCGTATTAAGTTCCTGGGACTTGGCAGGCCCTGCACTAGATAACAGAGTAATATCCTGGACCAGGACGCAGGGTGCTTGCCCAGAGGAGCTTCCACTCCACCAGATCCTGCAGGTGGAAGAGGCCACAAAGGCTATGTGCGTGCTCAGAATGGTAAACAGAAGCCAGTCAAAGCTGGAGTGAGGACCCAGAGTCTGTCACTTACAGCTTACACTGCAGTGATCCTAGACAAGTTTGTGTCACAGAAGAGGAATAGAAGGGCCCTGTACTTCACAGTGTGATCCAGACACAGTTGAAGACGGACGCTTCAGGGGATGTGGGCATGATCATGGGACAGATCACTGAACAAACACAGTTACCAGTGAACTGTTTTATCGTTTTGTTTTCTGAGGCAGGATCTTCATGGGTGGACCAGGCATCTCCCTGACTCCTAGGCTCTTTCACTTTACCTGCCTTAGCTTCCACAGTGCCTGGGACTACAGATGTATGCCCCATACCTGGAGAGATGTTTAATTTTTAAAACAGGAGGGAAATGTTCAGCATTTAGGTGCATAACCTGAAAAAAATACCAGTTCTTGTCATATTCTTTCCTAATTTTCCAGATCCTTTTGTTTGTATTTGTATTATATCTACTAACCAGAAAATAAATAAGTCAAGATAATTACATTAGTATAATATAGGGCAATAATTAGTGCAATATGGGACAATATTACTTTGAATAAAAAAGGATATATTTTATGGTGGTACATATACTGCAAAAATCCACAAAACAATCACATGTGCCTTTGAACAGTGGTTCTTAACCTGTGGGTCTCGACCTCTTTGGGGGACTGAATGACCCTTTCACAGGGGTTGCATATCAGACATCCTGCATTTCAGATATGTACATCACAATTCATAACAGGCAAAATTGCAGTTATGAAGTTAGCAATGAAAACAACTTTGTGCTTGGAGTCACCCACCATGAGGAACTGTATTAAAGAGGGAATGCATTAGGAATGCCTTGGAGGTTATTGGTCTGGCTCTCACCAACAGAATGCTAGGGTGGGTTCCCTACCGTGTGTGCTCCACGAAGGAGCTGGAGCCGAGTATCCAGGTGCACACAGCTGCTAGTATGAGTGAAAGATGTGTGCAGAGTGTCAAAGGCCACAGAACAAACCAACAAACCCCAAGTCAGAGGGGGCTAAAATCTTGGTGCGAACCAGGAAGAGCCACTGTGGCTGCTGAATTAGATGCGTGCCTTGAGCATTATAAATGAGAACATGGCTTTCAACAATCCTACATCCATTTTACTTCCATTTTTCTTGATTTTCTATTCTATTTTGTTTGTATCCAACTAGTGAGTCTACTCAAATAAGCCCATTCAGGCAGCAGTAATTTTTGAGACAGGGTCTTTCTCTATGCTCAGAATACCATGGAGCTTACTGGCCTCAGACACATAGAAATCCTCCTGCCTCAGCTTCCCAAAGTGCCGGGATTATAGACATGAGCCACCCCGCCTGGCTAAAGCCCATTCACTAGAATAAAATTTTAGATTTTCTGCTAACATGTCTGCTCTTGCTGATGAGACAACAGAGTCTAATGCTGGTCTTTTTTATTTCCCTCTGCGGGTTGTGTAGTCAGAACTTATCAACTGACAGGGAAAGCCTCAAAGCTGCCCGGAGGTCAGCAATGAACCTGAAACACCCAAAACCTTGCTAAGTAGACACCATGCTATTCCCACCTATGCCTTCTGAATGTCTTCTACGGTCCCAACTAGCTACATGTTCCGGGGACTTTAGGAACACAGACTACACATATCCTGGGCCTCTGGATGTGGACAGATTCTTCCAGGGTGTTGAGACAGCATACAAGGAGGTAGTAAGTGGAAGGATGTCCCTGGCCTGGGAATCAGTAGCCCTATCCCTATCTTTCCCTGCTGTGGCTTCAGGAGAGCCAACTGCTTCCCTCATGTTTCCACTCATGCACTGGTTGGTGAACGAACCTAGAATGAGAGCAGCAAGTCTGCCAGATCTGACTTTCTGATTTGTTTGCATGTTGGCTGAAGGTCATGGACTGAATCATGCCCCCTTAAAATCACTGTGTCGATGGCCTAACTATTAGTAACTTGGAATGTGATCTTCAGTGGAAATAAGGTCGGGACAGACTTACTCAAGCTAAAATGAGGTCTAATTCAGATTGGGCTCTAATCCAGCATGGCTGCTATCCGTATAAGAGAGAACATCTGTACAAAGACAGGGATCTACTTACAGGGAGGATGCCGTACGAACAAGCAGATGCCACTTGTGAGTCAAGGAGGTGGCCAGGAACAGATCCTTTCTTCTCAGCCCCAGTAAGCAACGATTATGCCCACACCTAGACTTTGGGCATCTAGAGTCATGCCTGGAAAACAGTACCTTCTGATAGTTAAGCTGGCTCAGTCTGCGGGGTGTGGTACTCCCAGCAAAGACATCAGAGTGGCTTTTTGCCACATACTTCACCGTTCTGAACTTTCTCCCACTCAGCTACTTTTTTATTTGCCTCTTATCTGGCTTTTTAGGCACCGAGACCGTAATCTCTAGAAGAGACCCCTTAAGCAGCTTTTCAGGCAATTCCTTGTAACTACTCCCTAAGAGCCTTTAAAATCTAAGAAGCAAGGGTTGCATTCCATGAGAATCTCAACTCCAAAGCCTGGTGGGGCGGATGGCGTACCCTGGGCCAGGGTGGGTTGTTGATATATGCTAAGCACTTGGTGAACAGGGAGAGCCGTCTTGGTTCCTAAGTATCTCTAGTCTCATCCTATGGAAGATCACAGTTTGCACATTCTAATGAGCTCACAGAGGGTGGAGATGGGCACAGAGGCATGGCACTCACCTGTTGAAGTGAGAGAAGAAAGGTTGGCACACCGCTGCCGTCTGCAATGCACTTTTTCCTTGGTGGCCTGATGCCTAAGCTGATGCTCAACCAGTTGGTTCAATATCAGGAAACCAGAGGCCTTTGGATTTACCAAGTGAGCTGTAATAAGCTTCAAGGCCTCAGGGTTCATTGTGTGTGGAACAAAAGGGTTTGAACAAATTGGAGGCCTGCCGCATTGCCAGTGAGGCCGTCACAGGATTAGAAGAGGCACGTGAAACACTAAGGGAGGAAGAAGCCCCTCACTAACAAACGTGATTACAGCGTCCCTGCCAGCTGAGATGTTTTGAGTTCCTCCATGATCCTAGAATTCTAGAATTCTCAGTCTCAACCCTAAAAAGGAAGCACAGAGGGCATGGGTCAGGGAGGAAAACAGGAGGGCTGCCAAACCCAGAGAACATTCCAGTGAAGGAACACAGGCTCTCTTCAACGATGCCCCAGATTATGCCACTCCTTTCCTCAAGTCCTCCCTCAATGCCCCATTTCTCTAGAGTGACGCCCCAAGTCCCTGAAAGCACTCACACAGTCTTGCAGGCTTACCCCCGTGTTGCCTCCTTGACCTCAATGCCCACTCCCTTCCCGTGCCCCTCTACCCCGACATGATCCAATATTGCTGCAGCTACATGGCCTCCTTGTCTCTAGAATGTACTCTGAGGCTGGCTCCCGGGCAGGAACCTCTCTGACTATTTGCTTGGTCAGACCCTGCTCTCCACTAAGGCCACTGGAATCTCATCTAGTCTGTGAATCAAGTCCCTGCCAGGGCTTGCTGTTGGGACATAACCCCTCTTGGCACAACAGTTCCTTTTCTTGCTTGTCATGTTAAATAACATTGGTCTTCCTGCTAGGAAGCGAGGTCTATCTACAGAGACAGTGTGGGGTGCCTAAGGTGTCTGCTCAGGCAAAGCTGCCCAAATGGGAGAGAATGCAACTAAAGAGAACCTAAGCATTACCTTTCTTGAGGTAGTTTAAACTTCATCAAGCCATGGCAAAGACAATACAGGTTTTGAATACACTTGCAAAGAAGCCTTGTGCCACACAGTTCCCCAGAGACTAGTGACATTAATAATAACATCACTAGATACAATTCTAACAGCACAGGCAGAAGAACCTCTGGGTTGCAAATGGCCTTTCCTCCTCTGCCCTTCCTTCCCCATCCTCTGCTCTCTCCTCCTTTCTCTCCTTTCCTTAACTCCCCTCTCCTCTCCTCACATTAACTCCCAGACAGGCCCTATCTTTCGAAGCCAGGGAGGACAAAGAGGAGTATGCCATGAACAGATAAGAAGGCTTATCAAGGCTTCACGGTTGGAGAGACCAGGAGCAGGGCTGCCAGTGACCTGGGCCTTCCTAACTCACAGCTTGTCCCTGGTTCTTTGGGCAGTGCAGCCATTTTTCTAGTCAGGCCCCGGTTCCTCCACTCTGGCTGCCGAGGCTGGAGTGCTTTTCTTTTCTGACAAGGTGAAGATGGCAGCTGCCACACGGAGGCTGGGATGGCCCCTAGCAGCTGTGGCCCACGCTACAAAGTAGTGAGTCACCAACATTTCTGTCCTCTGCCCTGCACACTCTCCCTTCACTGAGTCCTGTGCCCTGTGCCCATAGCACCAGAGGAAGGAGGTGCTGCCCGTCGCGGCTTACCACAGGGTCCTCAGGCGCCCTGCAGCCTGGCCACTGGGATGCCATCTGGCACCCACCACAGCTGCAGGGCTTCCAGCCTGGCCTAGAAGTCCAGAGTGGGGGGTTGGCAATGGTGCAGGGAAGCCCTCTGGCCTCTTCTCGTGCCCTGTCCTTTCGTAGATGGAACAAGTTTCTGATTGGCTCCAGGTCTCACACTCCTCTGCTGTCCCGTCTGGAGAATGAGTGGCTCTGAGATTCCTTGATCTTGTGTTTTCTCAGCCCTGGATATTCAGGAAGGGGTCTCAGGTCCCATCCCCAAGTAGGAAAAGTACTAAGTATGGAGAAATGGAGAATCAGGAGCAGCAGCAGCAGAAGAGACCGAGGGAGAGAGCCCACAGGGACACAACCGCCAAGGATCAGATGACTTAGCGTAGGTCAAGCATGTAGTCAGTGGTCAAATATTTGCGACAGCAGTAGTGAGAACGACATCTGTCCTGAGTCTCAACGGCTCCTGCCACCCACCCTACGCCAGGCCCTCGCCTTCTGCTGCCATGTGCTCTCTACGCTATCAGCATTCTCCTCTGCCCCCGTCTTCCTAAAACACAGCTGTGTCGCGCATAGTTTTCCTGTTCAAAATCCTACACTGATTCCCGGGCACCCCTCGAGATAGGTACTAATGGTTCACGGTGTCAGTTAAGAGTCCCAGCACACTCCATTCCCACACCAGTCCCGTGCTTCGATAAACCAGCCCTCAAGGCCCGACAGCAGGTGATAGCCGTTGATTTCTGGCAAAGAGCCGTTCGATGTGGCTCGGAGGTCAGAAAACTCATGCTTGATAATGTGTGACCTTCAGCAAGCGGTATGACGGCCCTGAGCCTCGTGTCCCCATCTCGGCAGAAGGGTTTGATGGTGGCGCCTCTGGCGGAACGATAAGGACAGAAGCCGGATGGAAGGTAACTGATTTCCAGTGATGCCCACTGAGTATCTCTGTTTGTTAATCACACCCTGTATTCGTTGGGTTCTCCCTAGGACTTAACCTTTTCCTGGCAGTCTCAGCAACCATTCCCCGTCTCTTCTTCCTTATACACTCAAGGAACTCCCTGCTTTCCCCTTTGTAGGGCAGTGATTTGACTGTTTTGTTTGTTTTTTTTCTTTCTCTTTTTCTTCTGCCAGAAGTGAGAATCCTGAGTGTAAGAAGGGGCCTTTCACCCACAGGTATCTTTCTCAGCATCTCGGACAGCGCCCAGCACTTCCAAGTTGTCAACCGGAGTACACTGCACAAAAGGATAAGACAAAGAAAGTAGAGCGAGGATATGGATCAGTGAGATTTGGGGGAAGCACCTTGAAATCCTAAGGGTGGGCGATCTCTTCCCCAATTGGGATACAAGATGACTGAGTGCCAGCTCTAAGTTAGGCATGTCTCCTCCCATGAGAGGATAAAGCCACCAGGGAGCCTAGACTGGGATGACATTCTTTACTCAGGACCATGTTGCAATGGAAGAGGTTGAGTGTAATGGACAAGTGAGGACAAAGAGTTCATGGGGCGGGGGTGGCAAGAAAGGTAAAGAAAAAGTGAGACTTTGTTCCTGTTTACCTCTTACCTGCTGGGGCAGCTTGGAGAAGTTACCTATTCTGCTCCATGAAATAGAGGAGTCAAGCTCTTAAAAGACAAAACTAAACCCAAAACAAAGCAGTGACTCTCAAAGGTGAGCACCAGAGCAGCAATGAAGTTTTATAAAAGAGCAACAGGAAGCCTCGTGATGGCACACGTCTTTAATCCCAGCACTCGGGAGCCAGAGACAGGTGGGTCTCTGTGAATTTGAAGTCAGCCTGGTATACAGGGAGAATTCCAGGACAGGCTCCAAAGCTACAGAGAAACCCTATCTTGAGAAAGAGAGAGAGAGAGAGAGAGAGAGAGAGAGAGAGAGAGACAGACAGACAGNAGACAGACAGACAGACAGAGAGACAGAGAGACAGACAGAGAGACAGAGAGAGAGACAGAGAGAGACAGAGAGAGACAGACAGTGGGACAGAGAGAGAGACACACAGAGACAGAGCACACAATAGGAATGGCGATGTGCTCTGATAGTCAGAATCAGCAGCTCCACAAAGGAGGCAAGCTAGCCACCTTTTTTTATCTGGCCCTCAGATATTCTGAGGCATGGTCAAGTTTGAGAACCACAGGGCTATACACCCAGGGGCTTCCAAAGTCCTTTCCTTTTTGGTTTGTTATTGTACAGAGCCACAGACTATTCTTTTCAGTGAAGTCTGAGGCCCCTGGCTGATGAAGGAGCCGGGCCCCACACATTCCCACTCTGCTTTGGAAAATTCTCAGCCTCTAAGACCTCAAGGATGTCTACAGTTTAGGACGCTGGAGTGCGCCTAGGTAAGGGTTCCAGCAGTTGATCCTTTGAGAGGGTATCCTACGTCCAATGGCCCAGCAGGCCTAGGCCAGGATTCATGTCAGAAGCCCAGGGAAGCCCTAGTGAGGAGGGCAGATGAGGTTCAGCTGTGTGACAGTGTAATTCCCTTACCACAGAGGAGCCAGCAACTGTTTCATACCTGAGGACATGAGGGAGAGCTGTTCTGTGTTCTGGGAGGTTGTGGCCACAGTTCGTTTTCACTCTGGCTGCCTTTGGAGATAAGATGGCATCACCCTGATTCTTAGATCCCTTTCATGGGGCTCAGCAAAATCCTATGAAGCAGTCAACAGGCTGCTTAAAAAATACTCACCCACCAGGACCCACAGACTCCCCCCCTTCCTCTCCCCCCATGCCATGATGACTCACTTCAAGTCTCTTCCCGTGCCATTTTATGGAGTCATGATGATGGTGAGGAGGAGCTTTGGGGTACAGAGTGGGTGGGGAACCCCGTGGTTAGAGAACCTCACTACAGGCCACACTGTTGCAGAAGCAGAAGTTGAATGGTTTGGATAATGCTCTGTGTGATAGATGGAGGCAGAAATGCCCAGAACCAGAGAAAGGGCAGGCATCCCTTCACTGGTGGGGCCAGCATCCAGGCCTCCACGCATTTATCCCAAAGCAGAGACCATAGCGAGAATAGAAGGGGGAGGGAGAAGAGGCAGGAGGCAGTGCTGGACCCTGGAGCTTGTGTGCCAGTGGACACCTTCCTAACCTCCCAGCAGATGCGCCTCCAGCAGCCAGGCAGAAGGAAGTCTCTGTGGTTTGGGGCCCCACCCATGGATAATTCTGTAATGGTGCCATTCTCAGCAGAAGAGGAAGTACCATGGCATGGGCAAGTGTTGCTGTCTTCCCACGGAGGGACAGAGGGATGCCCCTCATCTTGGTCCAGGTGTTGTGGAATGAGACCTGTGCCTCTTCCTATCCCTATGTCTCTGAAAACGGAATGGTAACAATGCCAGCACAATCCCTCTGCCTAGACACAGGAAAAAGCACAAAGGGTAGGGATGGTCATCCTGACATCTTTCCTTTATGTTGCCAGTCACAGGAGTTTCACATCTCATCTGATGCCCTCCGTCAAGTCTAGCCACAAATTTTTATCCTTGTAAGGAAGACAAGATCTAAAGAGGTTGATTTCTCCCAGGGTCACACAGTCTGGAGAGGCTTGGGTGTTTTGATTTGGGGCTTCATCGTTTTCTTACACCTTTCTTACACCTTTCTGCTGTCTCACCCATGACATGCAAGGTGTTTTTCAAGAAAATGTTTCCTCCTGATTGTGACACCATTGCTTCATGTCACTCCAGATGCTTGCCGCCCTCACGAACAATATCCCATTTCACCCCATTCCTGGAGCTCAGCTCCCCCCCACAGTCTGTAACTCTGTTTCCGCTAGACAAGGCTGTGACTTCCACCCTATTTGCCTCAGAGCCAAGACAGAATTCCTCAGGATTCCACAAGGACTTATTGCCTTTACTAGTTTTCAATGAGGTCAAAGGGAAACACCGCTTTCTTGTGGATTCTCTCGGGAACATGACCCTGCCTTCTAGGGTGGTTTAAGCTCAGAGACTGCGAGACTTCATAAAAGAAGGAAGGGTTGAGTGGTTTCATAGTGGGTGTGCTCTTCTCCATGGTTGGAAATCACAGTGTGGGCTCAGGCGCCTATCGCTCCGGAGCTAGGCCCCTTCTCCCACCTGCTCTCATGGTGTCTTGTCCCTCACTTGTCTCTGAGTTTTCTCTTCCCTGCTCTTCTGAAGACAGGATAGCAACAGCTGTCTATAAAATGCTTTGTGACCAGACATCAGGCACTGTCCAGGAGCCAAGAATTGTGGAACAAATGAACTCGGCCTAAACTCACCTGCGAAGGCCTTCAAGTGTGGAATACTTGTAGAAACCCCAAACACCATGGCCGGAAGTTCATGTCTAGCAGTTCACGAACCAGATCATCTACTCAACCTCACCCTCCCTGAAGCCTCTGACGTAAAACCTGCCTCAGGCCTTCTGGGCCACTGGACCAACATTAGCTGCCTTCTCAAGTGGAGATGGCCCCATGTCGTGCTTCTCAAGACAGCCGGCTTCTCTTCCAGAAGGCAGCCCAGTTCCCTGCAGCTCATCATTGCCAAGCAGTTCTGTCCTGAAACAAGTGGGAAACTGTCTTCCGTTCCCCCCAGCCCTTCACTACTTTGCCCTCTTAAAGAACCCCCATGGTGAGCCCGCCTTCCATCTCCATTTCCTCTGGTAGACAGAAGGCAGCCTTACTGTCCTTTCTTTACAAGGGGCTTGAGATCACTCTCTCCAGTGAGCATGCAAAAGTGGCTTTAGGCATTGAGTTCTACCTTCCCCTGCTCCGTCCCTTTTTTATCTTGGAATGAGGGCTTTCTGCATCCTCCATTCCTACATGCTTGTGCCCTAGAGGGGCCTGCCAGTTTGTCACCAGAGTGCTATGGGTGGGGCCTGTGTAGAAGAACACCAACTTGAATGAGAAAACTGAAAAAGAAGGAAGGATGGATGGAAGGGTGAGGTAGCTACAGAGGGTGAGGGCTTCTGCCAGGAGATGGAGAAGGACGATGTTCACTCTCTACAGCATGCCTGTGGCCCCCGGAAGGGATATTCATCACAGACACACTGTGTTTAGTCTTCTAGTAACCACACGCCGCAAGACTCTTTTGTCATGAAGGATGCTTAAGGCTGCAGATGTAACAGAACAACGCTTCAGAAGCACTAGATCATGTACATAATAAAGAGTGTCTAAGCTCAAATCTCTGACGTTCTCGGACTCGTTTTGTATCTGAGGAGCATCAGATCAACAGTCAACAGATTTGAGTCCAAAACCCTAGGTTGAAGTATAGACTTCCATTTTTTTTACTGGCTGTGAGATATTGATCAAATCATTTCAGTTTTGTGACTTTCAGATTCTCAATAAAATGGAGGAAGAGCATCCCTGAGGTGTGTGTGTGTGTGTGTGTGTGTGTGTGTGTGTGTGTGTTTTGCTGCTGACGCTTTCAGGATTAAATGTGCCATAATTTCTTTTATAACCTACTTCAATTATTGTTAATTAATTTATTATCATTATTATTATTATCATTATCATTATTATTATTAGAATGGCCAGCCCCCGGATCATCCAGTCATCCAAATTATCAAATGCTAATATGTAGTAAAACGGAGTGACAGACATCCTTTTAGTACCCTCAGCGCTTCAGGATACTATATTGCATAAAAACAGTTCTGAGCTTCTACCAGAGTCATCCTATATTCACTAGTGAGATAACTTGTTACTGCTTGCACCCCAGTCTGCTCAAATTCTCAAATACAAAAAAATGAAACTTTTGTATTCCATTTTGGTTTGAAATCTTTGTAACCTATCAAGATATGTTCCCATTTGTGTGGGGAGCAAATGAAGTCTGGAGTGGATGGGTATTGTTAATATTGGTGTAAAAGACCCCAAAGCCTCTGACATATAGTAATTGCAAGGCCTTCCCCAGACCAGAATGTGAATACTGAGAATATCTACAGAAAGTCTCAACACAGCTTCCTCCTCCCAGGGTTCTACAGTCTGAGATTCTGAGACTGCTCTCTCTCTCTTCTCTCTCTCTCTCTCTCTCTCTCTCTCTCTCTGTCTGTCTGTCTCTGTCACACACACACACACTCCTTGTTCTGCTGTATACAGTAAACTTGCATCTTTTCTTTTAGTTTAAGCTTGATTTTCTTTTTTTTCATTCAAAAATTTCTACTTCCT
>LOJH01037153.1:0-15334 GCA_001685095.1 Ellobius talpinus | reverse complement strand
ATGCAGGAGCTGGGTGGGACGAAAAGCAGGCCCGCAGCTTTCTCTACATGTGTGTATATGAATACATATATACATATGCATATATATGTTTGTGAAGTACAGCCGTAAGAAGCTCTGTACATCCTAAGGGAGAGAACTCTACCTAGTGATATGACTAAAGATCATATTAGCATTAATACTAATTGCCAATTTGACAGAATCTAGAATAACCTAGGAGACAAACCTCTGCACATGTCTATGAGAGATTGTCTAGGTTAGGTTGGGGTGATATTTTGTTTGTGAACTAAAAAATAAAGCTTGCCTGAAGATCAGAGTATGGAGCTCAGCCAGTAGTTAACCACAAAGGCCAGGTAGCGATAGCACACACCTTTAATCCCAGCACTTGGAGGCAGAGGCAGATGGATTTCTATAAATTCATGGCTACCCTGAGCTACACTAGACTGATCCAGTTTTAAAGAGAAACAGAGCCAAGTGGTGGTGGCTCACACCTTTAATCCCAGTACTTGGGAGTCACACACCTTTAATCCCAGCACTAAGGAGGTGAAGCCTGGAAGTGATATGGCTGGGTGGAGAGAGAAATATAAGGTGGGAGGAGACAGGAGCTCGAGGGCATTTAGTCTGAGGGTTTGTGGAGTCAGGATCTTGCTCACGTTGGTCTGAGGTAAAAGGTCTCTCTACTCACTGACTCCTTTACTTCTCTGATCTTTCAGCATTTAACCCAATATCTGACTCCCAGTTTTTATTATTAAAACCAATTATAATTCACTCTACATTAGGTTAATTGAGGTGGTGTCTTAGTTAGTTAGGGTTTCTATTGCTGTGAAGAGGAATCATTACCTTGGCAACTCTTATAAGGCAAACATTTAATGGGGTTGGCTTACAGTTTCAGAGGTTTAGTCCATTATCATCATGGTGGGATGTGGAGGGGTGCAGGCAGACATGATGCTGGAGAAGGAGCTGCGAATTCTACAGCTCGATCCACAGGCAGCAGAAGGAGACTGCCACACTAGGTTTAACTTGAGCATAGGAGACCTCAAAGACCGCCCCACCGTGACACACTTCCTCCCACAAAGCCACACCTCCGAATAGAGTCACTTCCTATGGGCTAAGCATTCAAACACATGAGTTTTGGGGGGAGGGGTCATACATATTCAAGGTGGGAAGACCCATCATCACTCTATGAGCTAGGGCCTGACTAATGCCCTAGGAGAGAGCAGGCTGAGCACCAGCATCCGTGACTTTCTGCTTCCTGACTATAGATGTGCTTTGACTTAGTTACCTAAAGTCCCTATTGCCATGACTTCTGCACCAGAATGGACTGCCTCTCAAACTGTAAACATATATAAATTTCCTTTGGTCAGTGTGTTGGTTAGTTTTAAATGTCAACACGCTACAACCTAGAACCACCTAGGAAAAGAATCTGCATGAGGAGTTATCTATGTCAAGTTGGCCTAGGGGTCTGTCTATGGGAAACTGTCTTGAATATTAATGGATATAAAAGACCTAGGCCACGGTGGGTAGCATCATTCCCTAGGCGTGTGCTACTAGACTACATAAGATGGAAGAAAGCTAGCGAGCAGCGATGTGTTATTTCTCTCTGCTCTTGACAATGGTTATGGTGGTGTAACTCAGTCCCTGCCTGACTTCCCTGCAATTATGAACCATAGCCTACAACTGTAAGATTTTATCACAGCAACAGAAACAAAACTAGAATACTAAGGCATTTCATCACCACAAAAGGAAAAGTCACAAACACAGAAGGTAATACAGAAATTTCCAGCGGTGTTTTAATCCAGTCTATCTGTATTGTCTTATTTAAACTCATATAATCACATGAAGCAAGTATCCTTGGGCCCCTGACAGAGTCTGGCTTGAAGAAATGGACGTTATGTGTTGCTGTATGCACTTTGACACCCTTGAGGGTGTAGAAGCTGGAGCTGAAAGAAACATGGCCATTCACTCATGGCTACACTGCTAATACCAGTAAACGCAACACATGACCTAGCGTGTCTATCTGCATAGCTCATAAGTAGGACACAATTCCCCCATGTGAGTATGGTCTCACAAACAGCTCCTTTCTCATCTTTGCTGTTCCCTCAAGCAAAGGCTGTATTTTCTTTGGGATTCTACAGTCTCAAGAAGGGGAGTGATTATATTTTGGCTTCCTATTTCATTCTAGACCTAGGAAGGGGCTTTTCCTCCCACTAAAGCTAATTCTGCCCTTCCCCAGCCTGGCCCTCACTGCTGTGGCTGCTCATTTCTTGAAACGCCCCTCTCTTCTCGATGATTTCGGCATCAACCCTAACTCCCCACTATTCGATCTATGAGAAAATAGAAGTTGCTGTATATGATCCTTGCAATAACATCTGCAGTTTTCAAAATTCTAGCTGTAATTTTTATCTATTGCATACACCAGTGGAGAGATGATTATGGCTTAAGCTACGGCAGAGGTGTTCAGCGGTAAGAAATGACTGTATTGTGGATAAAGGACGGATCTCAGATTTGTTGATGGGGCGGTATATAAGATGAAAACCAGAAACTAAAGATAACATTTAGGTCTCTGTTCTAAGCAACCTGGTGAAAGACAACCCTATTGCCCAGCTGGGGACAGACTTAGAGGAAAAAGTGAAGAAGCAGTATCAGTTGTACGATTTTGAGATACAATCCCCTCCCCTAGTTCCATTTTTATTCCTGAGGTATGGTTACTCAGAGACAACTGCCATCTGAAAAGGTTCCATGGGAAATTTCAAAAATAACTCCCAACTCTCAAATTTTATGGGATTTGATATTTAGAAGGGAGAGACTATGCACTGGGAGATGAAGATCAAAATGTCCAAAAGGGACCAGGTTTCACAGGGCAAGGGGTCATGTTTGAGTTTAGGCTTCCTTCAAAAAGAAATAGTTTTTGAGGAAGAAACATGGAGATAAATTAATGGATGGGTGGAGATTGATGGATGGACAAACAGACAAATTTAATGTTCTGGAAACTACTTCTCAGGTCTGTGTGTGCTTGAGCATGTTTTGGGTCTGCATGTTCCTGACAAGTAACTTTCTACCTGTGTATGTTCAAATTCATAGCCCAGGTCATGCATGTTCTCTGACTGGTTGACTGAGCTCAACTGAACTGGAGATTTATTCACTCACATTTATATCAGTTTTGCCTTTTTACAAATGATTCATAGTCAAATTTCTTAATAGTCCTAAATTATTTTTGAGAGTCACATTCCTCACAGTAACTAATTTATTCAAGAACATCCCTATGCAACTAAGGAGATTCTTAACCACTATTAAAGGGGATCCTTCCATATTAACCTCCCCATACAGAAGATTTTAGGTGACTCTGAGAGTTACTAGCATAAATATGGGTCTGGAGAGATGGCTCAGCTGTTGAAAGCACTCGCTACTCATGCCAAGGACCTGGGTTCAGTTTCCAGCACCCACATCAGTGGCTATAACCACTTGTAACCCAAATCACAGGAAAACTAATGTCCTCTTTGGCTTCTGCAGTTACCTGCTCAGTGGGTGTTCATACAGAGAAGCAGGCACACACACACACACACACACACACAAATAAATAATTTTAATGAGAATACTCCATGTTTGCTTCAGGAGTTCATCTCACTGAGTCTTGATCCTTGGCTACCCCTACTCAACTTGTTTTCTACCTGTATAAACCAGTCCAAATCGGATAATTTTTCAAAACCCTTGCTGAGCCATCAGGAAATTGCTCTGTAAGTAGAGATGTACATCTTAGCTGCTCATGGTATGGATATGACTTTGCAAACGGGCTGGTCTCTAGCTGGGTCTGGTCCTCCTATCGTATAGGTCAATCTTTCTTTCCAGCATTCTGTCTGCAAACCCAACAGCAGAATTTCAGAAGGAAGCCTTCCTGAGTTCCTCCTCATTACATTACCCATGTTTCAGAGCTCTGTCTAGAGTGCTGCATACACCTTTGCCAAAGGCTTCACATTTCCCTCACTATTTGCTTCAAAATCTTCAAATTTCATCTTCTCTGACTCACAGCCTGGCAGTTCATCAATTTTATTATTTCTGGTGATAGCTTGGTATAACAACTCAACTATTCTGCCCCCCATCCCCCCAACCTCTCACACTGCTCGTGAGCTGCTGGAAAGTCTGCACCTGCAAGATGTCTGCCATCCTTAGGATATCCTCTAATTTAAGATTTCAGTGACATTATTAGTGTGAGCTGTCACATTACTCTTTCTGTTCCAGACCTCCCTCCCTGGCCTTCTGCTTCTGGCTTCCTGGCATACCGTGTGCTCAGCTTCCTAAGGGAGAGACACATCTAGGAAGTAGCTCCTCCATGCAAAGATGCTTCCTGTCGGAGAGATGTGTCTAGGAAGTAGCTCCTCTGTCTATGCAAGCACGCTTCCTATCAGAGAGATGTGTCTGGGAAGTAGCTCCTCTGTCTATGCAAGCACTCTCTGCCGAGTGCTCACAACACCTCACCTCCAAGAACTACCAGATTTTTAGAAGCTTTAGAAGAAAGACTTGCTTATATGCCGAAAATGGAGACAGTGAACCTAACCCGTGGTTCTCTTTGAAGCCAGACACCCATTAGCAGCCCAGACTTCACATTGGGGTTGGTTTGCTTATCTATTTCAGGAATCAATGGCTAAAGCTTGGGTAACCCCTCACTCTTATGACCCCAGACAGGCCTGCTCTCTTCTAAAATCTTCCAGATACCTAAGCACATATTCCATTAGGAAGACAATTTACCTAATGCTCGCTCGTGAGGAAACTTCCAAGGATTATAGTATGCTCCCCTTTAGCTAAGCATTGTTGCAGGTGTGTGCTGGATGAATAAACAAGCTGGGGTAATATGTGGTGGCACAGGCTGAGGTCATGTTCAGAGAGCTTCTCAGGACACAGTGAAGGACGATCACCTAGCCTAAGGCATCAGGATGGGCACCCAGGACTTGGACAACTAGGGAAGAATGCATCTCCACATGTTACAGCATCATTAAAGTATCCTCTGAGTTACCTGAAAATAAGCCCCGGGAGGGGAAGATAATTAATACACTTCTATAGACAAAGGAAGGGCATTAAGAGATACCAACCATAAAAGTGTGGCGACCTGCTCCTGACACGCTGGACAGTTATGAGCAAGTGCCTCCCACTAGCTCTCGAGTATTCTTCAGGGTGACTGTCGGGGTACAGAGCAGGTAACAGTAGTCTGCACTTAGCGCTTTAGCTCTGAGTTCCAGGTAAATCATTACACCTTTTGTGAAGGACTCCTGACATATCTAATATATCAGAACCCCAGTGAGAGCACAAACACAAATATCAGCAGGAGAGTGGCTTCAGGAGAAGGTGCTCACACACCATTTGACCTTCTCTCTCCCCTGAGCTATCCC
Organism: Ellobius talpinus; assembly: GCA_001685095.1. Taxonomy (NCBI): domain Eukaryota; kingdom Metazoa; phylum Chordata; class Mammalia; order Rodentia; family Cricetidae; genus Ellobius; species Ellobius talpinus. The sequence continues at coordinate 9,956 of LOJH01037153.1, read as the reverse complement.
ACCAGGTCTTTTGATTCACCCTCATGGTCTTCAATGACTACAGGCAGGTTAGAGAGAGGATCGGACATACTGAACCTATGCCTCCCAGTTCTTTCTTCTGCACTAGAGATCAGTGTGCCCACAGGACCACCCCTCTAGGTTTCCTCCAGCCCTGAGGAAGGAGAGAAAGCCTCACACGAGCATCCTCGCTTTCACATGCTTGTTTTCTTTACCTTCCTTTCAGCTGGAACTCAGTGTAGGAAGCCACCCTTTCTAGGTTCTTCTCAAACCACAACAGTTCTTAAAAATGAATCAGTGAATTGAGTTTTCATAACAGATCTGCTGTGAGTCAGCTTGAAGAGATGACCACATCAAGTCCCCTGATCAAACCCAGGTTCCGAGACAAACGGAACCCTGAGCCAACCCACAAGGGAGCCACAGGACACGTGTTTCTAGCACCGTATCCCTCAGAGCAGTTATCCCCAATCCCAGACTCCATTCTGCCCTTAGATCCCATAACACTCTTAGGAAATCTTTTCTTTGTTTCAATTAATTCTTGTTCACAACATGTAGGACCAACTTCACAAGTATGTGTCACCTAGAAGGACTCCGCCCTTGGGGTTCAGCATTCTGAAATCAACACTGCAACATTCTTAATAACCTCACACACGTGGATTTGTTGCAGGTATGGCTCAGGAAGATCCAGAACAAGGATTCTCCTGGGCACATTGATTCTTAGTGCAGAGATGAAGAATGAGCCAGGCCACACACACCCAAAAGGTCTGTGCATCCTCTCCCTTACTCGGCAGCTCTTGGGTCAGACAAGAGTCTGCGTTGGATGCCCTAGAAAGCTAGAGCTTTAGTCCAAGTACAGAACCTCTGGATGCCTCTCACCCTCTTTATCCTAACTATCCCTTAAAGGCTCTGTTAGCAGACACTGAAAGGCTTGGGGTTGAGTACATGTTGTGCTATTTCCAGAATATGAAAGACAGTGCCGTCCTAGGTGATAGATGTCAAGGACCTGATGCACGATGCAAATCTTCAGGGAACTGCCTCAGAGATCATCAAATCCTGGAGTGCTCTGTCTGTTGTGGACTTAGAATACGGAATCTGGAGAAGGGGAGATGCCTGGTTCAAGTTCTCTGCCTCCAGCAAGGTCAGGATGTGGAGGCCATATCCATATGAGGATGCCATACTGCGGGGAAGAGGCACAGCTATCCTGCGGGTCAGTAATCACATAGAGACTGTCTCTATGTCCAAGGAAACAACACTAAATGGTCAGTTGCCAGCACAAACGAGAATAAATATTTGAGCGCCTTGGGGGGCTAGCTTTGCCTGCTTTTGTAAGAAGCCCACACCTTCATTTGTCTCTGGGCCCTGCAAATCAAAGTCAGTGCTCATGTTTGCTTCCTGTTGCTGGCAACCAAAAGAATCCTAAAGCACACACCAGCCTAGCACAAGGTTCAGTATTTTCATGAGTCTTATGAGCCTCTTGTATGAACCAGTGTTGCTTTGTAAAATGTACTACTTGGATTGGAAGCACTGGTTCAAATCTTTTTTTTATTTTTCAATGTGTCCTCTTGGGCCCTGTCTTGCCTCTGCTTTTTGGCAGCCAGGCAGAATTCCCACTCACTGTATATTTACAAAATAAATGTCAATACTATCAGCCACTGAGACAAGAATGCTTTCCAGGATCACCAGATTTTATCCAGCTAATGACAGATAAGGAAGGAGGCTTAGTCTATCAGCTACATATTGACAACTGCTTAGTTAAAGCCTGATTTCCATTTCAGCACTAATGCTGGGCTGGTAAGGCAGATAAACACTCTCCCACTCAGAACCTTAACCCTCAGGTCAGGTTATGCTAATCTCATTTGGCACTGTCTGCAAGCATTCTGTCCACTTAACCCTAAATGCCATGATATTTAGCAACACATACTGCTTGGTTTAAAGTGTTTTATTCTGCTTATTAAATATGTCAGCAAAATTTTATCTTGAAAGCTACACATTGTGATTATTACTATCTTTCCTTTCTGCTTTCTTTTTAGTTTCTGGCTGGGAAAGAAGATGTAGGAAGGGAAGGAAAGAAGGAGGGAAGTGGTGTCTCTTTCCTCTGATTGACGGCGCTGGTTATCACATAGCTAATGAACAGCTATAGGATGCCAGGCACGTTCTTTTCATAGGCATTAAGCTGTAGGGGATAGGGCCATGTGCTTCTTACCCAGGCCTTCCACCTTCACGGCAAGGCCAATAACACAGAGACAAACACAAATGTGTAACCTAGAGTGTCCATGAAAAGCAGAGAAGCAAGGTTTGGACTTGGGAACATTAAGGGTCCACTGTTGGTAGACACCTCATGATGATTCTATGGTATGTGGACATCAGGGTGGAGACTTAAAGGAAGTGAGCACCCATTAAGACTGAGCATCCAAAACCTGGCAAGAATCAATGCGCTTGTGTGGAGAAAGTATGCGGACAGTGAGTGGCCAGTGGGAGGGACCAGGGGTGAGGCTCCGCATTCTTGTAAGACTGAAGGAAGGGTGTGAAGACGACTATAAATGTGTACAAAGCCAGACCCTGGCTGAACTCTAACCAGCATTTCTTGCTTGTTTGTTTGTTGTTTTTGTTTCTGTTTGGGGTTTTTTTGTTTGTTTGTTTTGTTTTGTTTTTCCGAGGCAGGTTTCTCTGTGAAGCTTTGGAGCCTGTCCTAGAACTCACTCTATAGACCAGGCTGGCCTCTAAATCACAAAGATGTGCCTGCCTCTGACTTTCGAGTACTGGGATTAAAGGCACGTGCCACCATGCCTGGCTTCTAAGCTGCATTTCTAAGTGTAAAGTTTCTCAGTCAAGCAGACAGCCTGAATGTGAGAAGGACTGGCACCCCCTTGCCCTCTGAGCACAGTTCACATGGACCCAAACTTACACTAGAACTGTGAATGTGAGAAGGACTGGCACCCACTTGCCCTCTGAGCACAGTTCACATGGGCCCAAACTTACACTAGAACTGACTCTTTCCTCAAAAGTTCCATTTGCTCTACAAGACAAAGATAGAGGGCTCCATTCAGCTGTGGAACTCCACCAGGACCACACCCACAACCCAAAATCTGCTACGGCTTTTCTTCCACCACGCACAGTGTCCTGGCTGCAAAGAGACCAAAAGCAGGAACCAGCTGTGTTCAACTACCACAGTGACAGCAGGAATCTCCACAAGCACAGCTGGGGCAGCAGGTGGTGGTGCCCCACAAAGCAGCAAGCCTACCTCTGCAGATGGTGCCGTTTCCCACGTAGCCCGGCTGGCAGGTACAGCTGTGTCCCTGGACGGTGTTGGTGCAGATGGCATTTTTGTCACAGTTGTGCTGTCCGCTGCCACAGTCGTCATGCTCTGCAGGGTGGGAGAGAACAAGAGATGTGTCTTTATAAGAGGAATGGCTGGACTGGCTGCAGAAGTGCGCTGGAACTCACCAACAAGAACAGCGGTGACCAGCCAGGCATGGTGAATTACGCTGTTGATCCCAGCATGTGGGAGGGAGACTGAGGCAAGCCTGGGACACAGAGGAGCTTCCTCTTTGCATCTACTGTCTTCGTCCTACTCTGCATTGATATTTAAGTCTTAGAGGATGACCTTCACCTACCCACGGTGCTGATGAAATCTGTACTGGTGAATTATCTTTGTGATCAACTCTCCTGTATGTATATCCACTGATTCTAAACAGACCAGATGCGCCGGACTCCACTTGCACTCTGCGACCCAGATCGTGGCAACCGAAAACCTCTTCAGAGATCATTAAGTGCACCCCGGGGCAATGCAGCATAGACACCCCTGAGAAAACAGGGCCTTAGTGCAGACTGTGGCAACTGTGTGACAGCATCAATCTGTTGACAACCCTAATGGATTTCTTACCTGAAATGGGATAATAATAACCAATTTTCAGAGTTACAAAAATTCCAAGGGCACCAGGGACAGAAAATGCCAGGCATAAGAAAGCCAATGTGTACAGTAGACATTGTCTCCCCCAAGCTCCTTTCCCTCGCTACCTCCTTCCTTCCCTGCACCTTTCTTCTTCCCTTTCCTTTATTTTCTTTTGAGACACAGTCTTGTCTACACAAAGACAGTACATTTCAAAGAGGAAGGTCAAGCTAACACAGCCTGCCAAAGAGCATTTACCAACATGCGCCTCCAAAGGCTAGCACAGGACCTGCTGAGTCAGAGATGAGATGGCATTCCAGGTTCTCCTGAGGCCTTTCACTAGGCTAATTCTCCAAATAACTCATTGTCACAGGCCTCAGAACTAACCTATGGACTCTGTATGGATGTGTTAGATGGATACTGAAGCACCTGGGGTATCAGGCACCCAGGAGGAGACTGAGCTATACTACAGTATACACTGAATGCCCAACTTTGAGACCAGCTCTCATAAGAAACTCCCTTCCCCTCACACATCCCAGAAGTGTAGTTATGTAAAGGACTGCTCTATAAGTAAACAATATGGAAAATATATGTCCTTTATTTCTCTCAAAACCTGTTATTATCAATAACTTCTTAAACACTGCAAGAAGAAAAGTCAAGTGAAGTTATTAAAATTACAAAAGGCTGTGATCAAGCGTGGAGTCTCCAGCTACAAAGTCCAAAGAATAACACTCATTGGAACAAAAATAAAATTCAGTGTAGTTTGCTAAGTATGAAGTTGATGTAGTAATCAGTTGGGATGTCTTTCTTTGTTAATTTTTATTTTAAATTTTTAATAAGACCTTCACCATGTAAAAGGTTAAATCTCATAAAAACTAGAGTACATATAGAAGTGTGTCTGGTTCACTGGATACCTCAGATTCTCCAAATAGACTGTTTCTTGAGACCTAAAGACCAATCAGAAATGTCAGAGAGAAATGAGTGTACATAAGCAAGGAGCAAGAAAAGGGGGCAAGCTGTATAAGGACAGAGTGCTAGCCTGCGCAAAAGCCATCTCCAGCGAACTTGAGAATCTGATAAGCTCACAGATGTCCACTGCCGTTTATATACTACCAAGCATCTAGGATGTGTAGGCCAGTATCACGTGACACTAGGAACACTAAAATAAAGATATAGACTCTAGGATTCACACTCTCCTGTATAAAATCATTTCAGAAGTAATATTGGGATCTACCTGGCAATATGAAGATGAGTAGACACAGCTTCTGCTGCTGTAAATGCTCGTGGTGATCAGATACCCATGTGCATCTGCAAAGAACCCAGGAGAGAAGGGAAATGGTCTTAAGGAGGTGACTATAGTCCATCCAACCACTGGGACACATCTAAAGCCAGGGATGCTCTCTTAGTAATAGTGTCATGACAATGGGCATAATTCTGAATGATTTGCACAAACAAGCATGTGTGGCCATGCTAAGAGGAGTGCTCACAGCCCGGAATGAGAATTCATGACAGAGAAGTCATTGCTTCTACAGGAGAGAAGACGCTTACTACAGGACCATAGAAACTTGTCTTTCAAGAGGGGCGATGGGCTCAGCCAGAGTGCCTACAAAGAATACTCCAAACAAAAGGATAACATTGGGGGTTACCAAACATTCCAAAGTCAGGTTCAGCCTTGACTACCTGCTCTTGCCACTCAGTATCTTAGAGGACAATTCTCTTACACAATAAGCAATGGCCACTGCTCTCTCAGCAATACGACTTCATTCCTGTCCTATCTAAGTTTTTCAGATTATTTTTCTGACTCAAAATGTTTCTCATATTGTTTTTCTGACTTAAACTTCTCCCCCCTCCACTTGGTTGGAATAAATATAGCCCTGCCTAGCTTTAAATACCACTTCAAACCCACATTTTTCCAAAAAAAATTCTATATCTGTTCTCTAGACCACATGAATTTGACCCATCTTAGTGTGCAGTTTGTCTTAGCCCATTGTGGAAACATCCATATGCCACTGCATTATGATAATTTCACATTTCTGTCATCAGTGCCAATTAACTTTGAAGATAGTCATATCACATTTGGGGGACATTTTGAAGCCCTCACCTTTACCTGTCAACATTTTATATAATGGTATAGAACTAAGAGAATGCTAAACACTGACCATTCTACCATTTAATTCACCCAACCACCATGAGAAGTTTACTGATTTTATAATGAAGGCAATGAGGAAAGGGACGTTAAACAACCTACCTAGCATCAAAATATGGGTGAGTGAGGGTCTCCGATTTGAGGATCTTCACACCAGGTGAACCATCCCAGGGATGAGCAGTGATTGGAAGCCACCTGATTATGGCCAGAGCTAAGCCATGACAAGTAGAAGTGGCCTCATCTAGCCAAAGATAAAACAAACATCTTCTATACTGCCCCTGAGTTCCCAGAGACCTCCTAACACTGCCTGAGAGTTGGGTTCAATCCAAAGGATGAGGAACGTGAAGCTCCCGAATCTCATTATCCGCAGTCTTGCCCAACTCTACAAAATAACTAGACGTTTAAAACTATATCTGATGGAGACAAACAATCAACACATGATTTCCTTAAAAAAATCAAATTCTTTCCAGATGCTGTAAACAATGCCAAAGGTTCAAGATATGTAAGGACTCATAAGAAGTTAACAAGATATGAGAGTGGAGAAAACAGAATCCAGAACCAGATACCCAAGGCTGAAAATCTGGGTTTGGTAGCTTCTAGCTAGGTGCACTATAGCAAGTTATTAATTCTCTATGTGTCGAATTTACTAATAGTAAAATGAAAGTGAGAAGGACTGATTTCCTGGGACTGTGGTGAAAGTTGAGCTGGCTGATGAAGGTGAAACACAGCAGGTTGCTACCACTGAGTGCTCCAAGAGTGAGTGACGTTACTATCACTACTGACATTCATGGTGCTTCAACTACTTGTGGACTCACTTGTCAAATAGTGATAAAACTTAACAAAAGTGTTCCCTCTCCCTTGGCATTTACAGGCTGGAAAGACTCAACAAAGTGCTCACTGTCCAACAGCTACAGAAGGACAGCCAGGGAGTCATGACTAGTTTTTCAATGCCTCTTTTCACCTTAATGCTTTATAATCAATCCACCCCTGAGTCACATAGATTTCTCCTTCTGGAGCCCTCAAAGTAACACCTCTGCACCATTCCCAGTCCATGATGCTCACACACCACTGCACCTCTCCTGTTACCCTCAGCAACACATTCCCAGAGCCCTGCTCCCATATTGCTTTCTCTCCGATTTGTTCTTCACATGGCATGAATCGAAATCTTTCAAGGAATAAAATCCTATTATCCTGCCATTCCTGGTTTAAAAATACAAACAAACAAACAAAAAACAGCCGCCACATCACTGTCCTTAAGTAAACAGTTTGTAAAAACCATCAAGCACAGCATGTTATTATTGCTTCTGCTCCATTCCAACCAGAACTGCCTTGTCTCCTCCTTCGAAGGGTCCTAGCTCCTTCCTGTCCACACGTACTTTCCTCTTCTAGCTCAATAGTATCTTTTCTTGTCCTTGAGATCTCAACTAAACTTTCAGCTCCTCGGTGGAAGAAAGCTGGATTTCCTGGACTGGGGCCATTTGGCCTGCAACCTTTTCACATCACAACCTTCATGAGCTAATCACACTCACGTTTCTATATTCATTAATGTATGATGGACGTCTTCCATCTCTACTAGAACACAAGTCTCTTGAGGATAGAAATTATATCCTCTTTTTTTTCATTATCCCTAGCCTCTGGCAGAGCTTCTGAAATTTAAGAGCTAATACAAATACTCATTTGTAAAAAGAGGGAAGGAGGGAGGGATGGGAAGAGAGAGAAGGAATATAGACTCTGCGGAAGGCTCAAGGAGAGTTAAGACAAGAAAGAGGTATTGACCTGGTGTGGGAGATTGAGAGGAAGAAAGCTAAACAAAGAAGCAGGCTGACAATAGCATGGGGTTGCATTTGTTTCTCACAGTGACTGGCTAAGAAGGAATAGGGTTCAGATGCTGTTGAGGGCATAATCCACACATTGAAATCAAGTATTTTCCAGCCATGTATCTAGTAAAAAGTTTGGATCTAGATTGTGTAAAGAAGTTTTACAACTCAATACCAAATTATTAATCCCATTGTAAATAAAAGAGACAAAACATTCAATGGAGATTTCCTCAAAGAATAAATACAAATTTCAAATAAATACAAGAAGAAAATGTGTTTATATTAGAAAATTTGAAAACCAAACTGAAATATTATCTCAAACCCACTAGAACAACCATGATTATAAACCAGAAAATAATAAATTGGCAAACTGAAATTGAATCAGTCATACATTGCTAGTAGGTACATAGAATATTTCAGCCACTTTGGAAATTTGGCAGCTTTTCAAACTATGAGGAATAGGTTTATCATAGCAATATACCCAAAGAGAAAGGAAAACCTGTGTTCACACAGAGACTTACATCCCAGTGTTCATAGCCCCTGGAAGGAGAAGTGGTGGTGAACTGATAAATGTATAAAGGAAATGTGACACACTCACACAGTGGATTATTGTACCGCCAGATGACAGGATGGGAGTCATGGAAGCCAAAATCCATACAGGACATGAAGGGAGCCAATTGTAAAGGATCATTTGTGAAGGGTTTCAGTTTATATACAATATCTAAATTAGATAAAGTGGTTTCATGGTTACTCAAGGCAGATTCCAGGTAGATGGGGAATGAGGGGTTTTGTTTTTTGCTTTTTGTTTGTTTTGTTTTGCCTTGCTTTGTTTTGAGTTGACTGAAACATAAGATTAGGTCACGGACATGGTTCTGTGTCTCAGGCAAGACATCTTAGCACCTGTCATCAGGCACAATGTCTCGATTTTGATCCCGGAGACCCATGTGGTGAAAGGAGAGAATGGACTCCTGTAGCTTGTTACCTGACCTCCATACATGCTGTCACTCACATGCGTCCCCCCCCACAAAATAGATACAATATAATAATTTTGAAAGAGTGGATGCCATGCTTCATAAACGATACCATTAAAAGTATTAAAATCATTACATATAAGGTTGGGTCCATGTCCTCACAGGAATATAAAATCTCATGGTGTGTGAGTTCAATGAAATGGACTTCAGAGGACGGGAGTTCTTTATGTTGATTATCTTGCTAATGACCCGTATATATTCTGTTCTTCTCTAGTTGAAAACACTGCTTATTTCACAGAAACACAGGAGATGTGTTATGTACAAAACAAACACTTCAATTAAAAGACATTCCCTAGTTTCCTAAATACAAACTCTGAAGCTATGATTTGGGCCTAAGGATCTAGGTTATTTATGACACAACCCAGTTTTTTGTTTTTTCTTTTTTCTTTTTAACTTCAAGTACCATGTTTCTGTGTCAGAATAGAAACAGATCGCTAGGTGCCAAGATGGATCACTAAACCACGTTCCTTACCGGGTGCCTTTTACCCAGCAGGGCCCCACCACAGTTCCGGGAATCACAGACAAAAGCTTTTGGGACAGTCGTCCACACCTTACAGTGGGTATTAGCCTTGCCAGAAAGGGGGCTTGGAGGCTAAGGTCCTGCTGATTCCCTGCTGAGGTCAGGTGCTGAAATCTCTGTCAACTCTCCACGGGCACTAGTCTTCATGCTTGGGAGACACACCAGCATAAGCGCTTTCAGATCTATATGTCCCTCTCCGGAGACAAACTGCTTCAGCCTAAATCACTTCCAACTCCACAAACATCCATCCCAGCTCCCCTAGGAGAGGAGACCTCTTGGAAGTGGTTTCACTGTGCACTGGTAGAGATGGTCTCCCAATCAAAAGGCTGTCCTCTAAGTAGGACAGAGACAGCATTAAGAGGCCATAGAGACAGTGGGAGAAATGAATAAGGAGAATCACTATCCTCTGTCCTAATTCCTCTAAAGCGGGAAGAAGCAAAATGGAAAGTAAAAACTTAATCTTGTGCTTTTGACTTGGATATGTAGTATTATGGAATAAGTGGGGTGATGTAGGTGGGTCATCTGTCTATGTGTTACTTTTATTGGTTAATAAAGA
>LOJH01037151.1:0-15334 GCA_001685095.1 Ellobius talpinus | reverse complement strand
CAGAATACAGACAACCAAAGAAGCAAGATGTAACCTACCCAGCTGAGAAAGGTACCGAGCCATGTGGCTGACATAGATGAGAAAAATGGGTTAATATAAATTAAAAGAGTTAATAAGAAGCCTGAGCAAATGGACCAATCAGTTTATAAGTAATGCAGACTCTCTGTTTGATTTTCTTTGGGGCTTACTGGCTGTGGGAACTTGGAAGGGCAGAAACCCCAATGAGGAGACCACATGTTACAGAATGGAACCCAATGTCTAACCCAAATGTTACAGAATGGCGCCCAACCTAATGTTACACCTGGACCCTATATTTCCCAGAAGCCCTTCCTGACTGTCTCTTTTCTTTTTTTTTTAGTTTGCATGCACTTTCAAGTTACATCGAGACTGGAATCTACATTCTTGATGCTTTTGTGTATGGAAACAACATGGAAATGTCTTCTTCAGTCAAAGAACTGTCCACAGAAGCTAGGGATAGAATTACAAATTTGGAGGGAGCAATCCAGACTTAAGTGATTTCCCTCAAACAGAGATATGATGAATATAGGAAAATCTCTCTTTCATTGTGTGCATGTATTCCCTTATACTAACTGCATTCCTTAGACTTTCCTTGACACCAGGCTCTGGGCTGAGTGATGGAATGCTGGCAGGCTGTCTTCGCAGTTATTAAGAAACTTCAGGGTTATCTGGTGATAGACATGCAAACAACTAATATTTTGTTTTACTATTCTTAAAGTTCATATTAATTCATTTATAAGAACCTAATTGAAGCACTTTTTGTTTTAAAATGCTTTAGAAATATTTTTCAGATATTTGAAGAAATAGAAATTTTTAAAATTCTATCAAAATAACACAGTTTTCATATAGTGGCATTTCATATATATCTTTTTTGGGGGTTTCTTGGCATTAAATAATATAGAAGATTAGTAATGAATATCAATTGAGAAAATAGAAAACAAGGACACTTCACAACACTGAGAACACTAAATCATTTTATAGTGTTAGTAAGAGGTAAGAAATTTTACCTATAACTGAAAATGTTTGATCTATTTTAGGTGATTTTTTATGAGCAATATCTAACTGTTGTTATAAAGCTAAGGCCAGGCAAGCAGCAATTTAATAATTGAACAATATAAAACTGTAATTTATATTCATAAAATATGATGTGTGGGGGGAGAGAAGTGTCTATGATGCAGATAGTTAAAACAGATTTCAAATATCTGACTTAAAACAAAATTTATCACATAAACTATGGAGTATGATAAATCTTATAATTTAGTTGCATAATTATTTTCTTTGTGAAACAGATTTATATTTAACAAATATATCTAAAAAGATCTTTTGATGTTATAAATGTTGTGGGGTTTAAATTTTTTAAACAAATAACCACATTTTTTATTAATACAGCATGCTGTGCCTTCCATCCCACTGGCAATGAATACTTCTCTGCCTATATTGCTAAAACGCTTTCCTGAAGCATTTCTTTGAGGCAGATTTTGTGATTTTTTTCTCCAATTTTCTACTTGAAATCTGAACTTGAGTCATTCCAATTGACTTAAATTCTTGTAAAAATTTTTTCAGCATAAATTTTATCAGCCATTTGCAACACAGTCTGGTATTCATCACTTGAAAGATACTATTGAAGGGGAACTTAATTGGGTGAGATTTATCCCCCCACAGACCATTACAGATGCTATAGAAATGTGTGTACAGTTAAAGGAGAAATGGAGGAACAGGCTTTTCTTTCTTTGGTAAAGTATTTAAGTAATATTATTACCTTATTAATCAGTACCAAAAGTGACACAGAACATAGTGCTTTGATTTTTCTGAATACTAATTGAACCTGAAAATCAAGTAGTAGCTCTTTTGAATTGCTTTTCACTGATTTAGAGCAAATACAAATCTGTCTAGAATAAAACAGAATCTTCCTGAGCAATCAATTCAGCACAATTATTTATGGAGAATCAGCTGCATATATAAAGCTCAAGTGATCACACTGAAGCAAGGGTAAGCTGATTATTCACATCAGTGGTCAATTAAGATTTTCACATTATCTATATGATTATTAAAATATTGTACATAAAATCATAAAATACTCAGGTACATATTTGTATCCCACTTCTTCCTTTCTAAATGGCTGCATATTTTGTGTTGTCCCCTGGGAATAGATAATGAAGGGAGAGTATGGTAATGCCATTTATTTTGCTTTCACAAATGACTCTATGATTTACATGAATATCTAAACCCAGCATTTGGATGAATGATAGAGACCTGGGTCAGAAAGGTAGAGGAAAGGGCTGCACACAAATTGAAGGAAAACTCAAAAGAAGAGAGTACAACACACATATAATGCTTGAGAGTCTCAGCACAGTACTGGCAGGATTATAGGAGTATGAAAATGCTTGGACAACCCAACATGACAATAGAGAACCCACAGAGAAGAAAAAAGTTAGGTTAGTCAATACCTATTGCAATGGGTCAGTCCACAATGCTGAGATCATCGCAAAACTTTGAACTGAGGTATTTTGGAAATGGAGTCCAAGAATAGGAGAAGGAGTGGAAATGAAAGGAATAAAAGCCAGTTCATGGGATTGCATCGAATTTGTTCCTATGGGAGTTTCCAGAGTTCACTTCTGTTCGGGTGCTTGAAAAACTCAAGAATGGGTTTCAGAGTCCTCTGTTTTGGTGGGAAAAAAGATGGCTATCCATTACCTCCTAAACTATGATTCAAGACTGTCTACTATGTTTGCTGGTTTTCACAAGCATTTGAAACCTATGTGGGTTTTGTCAATACTCAAATAATTGTAAGACTCCACAGCAGAGCATAAAGGATATTCAATCCATACAATTTAACATGCAAGCATCACTATAGCACATGAGGTCAAAAGATGGGCAGAAAGGATCTGACCCAGAGCAGGTGAGTAGCTAGAATGACCTGCCCCTCATACTACAGAGACCTACAAATTTCTCACATTGGAACCACAAGAGACCTATCCCAAGGCTGGTTGCCTGGAGTATGTAAAACTGACTTATATAATATTAGTCTCAGCTACTGCAACTTCACACATTTCAGTAGTTGATCATCCTTCTCCAGCACCTATTCAGAACTTTCTTTGAGTTTGGATTGCTGGGTTGATGGGGGAAAAGCTCAGGTATTTATTCCAAAAGGATATACCTTTTAGATGCTTCAACTCTGTGGGGACATGGTTGTTGGTGATGCTCATCTGTTTTCATCACTATGTGTAGAGGCACCAAGACATGCTTGTAGGCTTCCTCAACTTCCAAAGAATTCCTAGTAGCAAATGTCTGGTGGCAGTCCAAGCTCTCAGTACTAACCACATTCCATTAATCCAGCCAATATGGTGCCTCCTGTTTTAACTCTTAAGCTTTAGGTCAATTCTTCCTATATGTTCATCCATGAAGGGTGATGTCATGATGACAGTCCATTGTCAGTTATGTCAATGTACATATAAAATTAATTTCTGAAACACTTGTGGGCTTTTTATTTCATTACATGAGAGAGAATATACCTTCCCCTCATGAGGCCATACTGCAAGTTGCAAACAGGGGAAGAAAGAGTGTTTCACTGATCCAGCAAGTTAGAAAAAAGAACTGGTCCTACCCCTCACCTGAGCAGTATGGGAGAGCTGACCCAGGTGGCTTGGGTGCTTAAGTACTGGTGGGCTGAACAACTCAGCTACCATCCAGGCCCAGATTCAGGAATTTGAGTTGGCCAATCCCAATATCTAACCCATCCACCTATGAGCTACCAAAGTGTGTGAAGGGGTTGGTCCTGTGGAATCTTGGCTGCAGCATCCCCATGTTTTAGGGCAACAGCAAGATACCCAAGAGGAGTCTCGGTGAGGGTCCATTATAAATGGTGTAGCAGAAGTCAGAGGCCTTGAACCAGCTCAATGACTCATTGAAATGAACATTTTTAAGTAGAGCTGTTTGGGCAAATGGTACATAGCATGACACACTGCAGGCCTCCACTGCTGCCATGACAACTAGAGGTGTTATGGAGATGTGGGAAGATGGAGGAGTGGAATGGCCTATGCACAGCAAAACTGCTGAAATGAAAGAAAGCTGCAGGCTGCAGTTGATAGAGGAGCAGGTAATGTTCAGAAGGGTCAGAGAGGTGGGGGTTGCATTACATGGGTGGAGGGTAGATACAGAAGGACTGCGGATTGGGGTGCATGATGTGACATTCCCAACAAATCCATAAAAATTTATGTTGTAAAAAATTGTGACTGGTGTGGAAATCTAAACCACACCTTCTAACACTCAATGATGCCCTCCTAAACTACAAAATCCAAACCAAATTTGCGATTGGTCACAGTGACAGATTGTAATTACACCTGACCATCCTTCTTAGTTGTTATGACAAAACCAACTTTTTGATAGTATACATTTATTATATAGTAACTTAATATCCCATGATCAAACATGCCTACTAGGACCAGGCAGCATGCTAGCAACATTTGTTTTGCATCATTTTGCTCATATTTCTCTGCCTTCCAGGTTGGCTTCAAACTTTCTGTCCTCCTGCCTCAATCTCCGGAGTGCTTGGACCACAGTTCCAGGTGCAGGAGTCAGGTATCACTGTTAGAAATCAGCCCTGACCTTATAAGAGATGTGCAATTTCAGCTTGGTGTTGGAATCCCCAGCCCCAGAACTAAGGAAATGAATTTTTATAGTTTATAAGCTGTCCAATTTATGGTATATGTGGTCTAAGCTTTGTTTCTATGACTGCATAAAACACCACCCCAACACAACTTATAGAAGGAAGTGCTTATTTGGGTTTTAGTTCTAGAGGGATAAATGTCTATGACTGTCACAAGAAGAGGCAGACTTGGCAGCAGACATGACAGGTGGAACAGCATTCTTACAGCTCACAATCTTGAACCAGAACCAGGAAGCAGAGAGTGAAGTGGGAATAGGGTTAGTTTTTAGATTCTCAAGGTGACCCATCACTGACATACTTACACCAGCAAGGCCATGCCTCCCAAACCTCCTTGAACAATGTCAACAACTGGAAATCAAGTGTTTAAAAGCATTAGCATATGAGAGTTGGAGGCATTATCATCATTCAAATCACTACTTGTGGCAGCAGGAATAGACCAAGATAGGCTTAAATGTAACAGTTTCTCCTGGATTATAATTTCCATTTTGGCTGGACTGGAGATTTGGAGAGTGGTAAGACAACCACAGAAACTCCAACATTTCTATAATAATGGTTGTCACTCCACAGGTCAGGGAAGCCTGCTGGCTTTTGTCATTCTGAATCTTCATCAATTTGATATTCTGAAGAATATCGCATTATTTTAAGATATTGATGAAAGTATCTTAAACCAAGAAGCAGAAAGTATTGTACAATATCTACTCACCACAAACAGACCTGAAAGTAGTAGAATTGCCTATTGGAGATTCAGAAACATGAAATAGTAATGAAGAGTTGGGAGTTGAATAGTCAGAGATACATTGTCATTGTCTCTTGGCAGTGGCAGACATAGGCATATCAATTACACATACAGAAATGAGTGATCACAGAGAATGCCATGAACTCAATCAACCCAATGTCAGAGATACTTGGATACAGGTCTCTGTATACCAATTGACCTTTATATTTGCATCACCAAGTCAGTTTGGACTGTTTGATTTCTGACAGCCAGGTCAGAAATAATATTAAAAATATTAAGAGTTTCCTCTTTCCAGGTTAATGACTGCTAGTACCTTTGATAAAAGAAAAGGAAAGCGATTCTTGTATTCTTTTTCAACAGTGCTTCAAGGTTCTTCTTTAAGGGGACCCTTCTTGAACCTTATTCATGAAGCTGAAACTAAGTAAGCCCTGTAAAATGGTGGTGTTCTGTTCTGGGATCTGACTGGGAGCAGAATTGGTTAGGAAGATTCTCATAGCTGGTGGGTTGGGCTGAGGGCAAGGGAAGAAGAAACGGTAGCTGTTGTAGCAATAGAGGCACTTTACAAGTACAGGTATAATGGTGACTCTAAAGATTGTGGATCTGGTTGGTTTATATATGTGCTTTTAGAGGCCTTTTAAGAAGGAAACAGAAAACAAGTTAAACAGTTCAACAAAGGAAGACACATAAAGCAGACAATATTTGACAGCTTATTGCCAGAGGAAGCGTGTATACTCAGACCTAAGTTTCCTAACTGACCCTACAAGACCCTTGCAGTGCTAATGTGCTAAAATTGCATAAATAAAAATAGCATCACTGAAATACTTGACCTGCTCCCATAGTGGTTATCACCAGGTGGCACCTATCTGCTTCGGTAGCTATAGAAGAATGACTGTCATCACTGGTCTGTGGAATCAGGTGTGTAGAGGTTGGGACTGCATCTCTGAAGTTAACTTAAGGACATTATTTGACAGGTTAACAAATGAATTAAATGAAACTTAGTTGTTTTATGGAAAGTTGTGGTTTAGTGTCTCAGAATAAGAGTTAAGTGAAGAGATTAGCTGAGTCTATTCTTGGTCAACCACCTCTTGGATCACGTTGTCTTCAACTTGACCACCATTTCTATTGCGTATTTTTCAGAAGCACAGTTTGATTGATTCAGTCTCAGAGTAAAAGAGTTTACCTCCCAATGCTGGATGGTGGAGTGCATGGAGTTTATTGGTGGGGGATCAACAGGTACAGAAGACATGAGCATTTTCTGTTCCTATTTGGGATTTACCTGATCTATCACCTACAAAAAAAAAAACAGAATCAACTTTGTTGACCTCTAAAAAGAAGTAGTCAACTTCTTATCACACAGCTCAGCTACCATCCAGGAAAGAGGGTACTGGCTAAGCCTCCCACCTGGGTATATCTGCTTCCACATCAGAAATATAAGGAGTACCTAAAAGGCTTAATGTGCTCATATGTGAAGCTTCCTCCAGCTCTAACAATTTGAGAATACTAGGATCCAATATCCAAGAATTCATATTATACACACCCTGTAGAGATACACATTTATGAACACTTCTAAGCTTAGCCAGTATGTCACAGAGCCCCCAACATACCTGTGCAGTGGAAAAGCAACAGTTACCTTTTCAGGGTTCTCAGAAATATGAGTTCTGTCTCTCTACTGGGGTTTTCTTGCTCTCAGACTTATCTGAGCACTGTATTACAACCATTTCTTCTGAATGTTCTATCCCTTCACATCTAACTCACAAGTGATCATAAATCAGCACCCTGGTAGAGACTAAGCCATCCAGTCAGAATTGAATAGTTTGTGATTCTTCTGAGAGTAATTTTAAATGATGATCTCTGCCTTTGCCTTTGTGACAGTGTCCTCTCAGGGCAGAACTTCTCCTTGAAACACTTCTCTGAAGTTCTAATTTGCTTTCTTCATTATGTTTTCATATAGAAAAGTCCCATATTTAATATTGCTTTAAAAACAGTCCTCTGCTCCTACACCATTAGAGCCAACTCACCTGAGACCCTGCCAACGGTGCCAGCACTACTGTCTTGTCTGGGCAAGGTGCAAGGCCTGCTCTCCTGAGTGCTGCAGCTGGAAAGGGGCAGCACCATTTCTCACACTCATATCATCCCAAGACCAACTCTCCCACGTTCCACAGGAGATGAGGGAGGGGGATGAGGGAGAACATCTCTCCCTTGCCCACTCTATCATATGGCAAATGAGGAGTGGAGCCAGATCTCCCATACATGTTCATGAGGCCAGATCAACTGTGCCCGGGCCAACAGGGTCAGCTCTGTTGTGCTGCCCAGGTGCAAGGTCCACTTTCCCAAGTGCTGTAGCCAATAAAGTGCAGAGTCAGCTTTCTTACTCCCATGGCTCTGGGATCAGAACAGGAGAGCTGACCCTGGCCCCACCCTATCTGCCATGTGGTGGGTGGCATGGGTGAGGGAAAGATGACATCCTCCTCCATTGCCACCTGCAAGGAGAGCTGGCCACAGGGTCATGAGAGTGGGAGACCTGGTCCTGTACCTCACCCCTCACTGACTGCAGCACACAGGAAAACAAACCCTGTGCATCACCTGGGCAGTACACTAGAGCTGACCCTGTTGGCAGGAGTGCAAGTGAGAAAGCCCTGGGGGCATGAGAGCAGGAACACAGGCCCTGTTCCTTGCTGCCTGATGCAATGGGGAAGCTAGCCAGCCATGGCAGTGCTGAAGAGCTTGCCTTGGTGATGGTGATGATGGAGAAGGAAAGCTGGCAGGCTGCCAACCCAGCTACTGCCTAGGACTGGAACCAGGGCTGTGAGTTGACCCACCCACTCACCTCTTCTATGAAATGTTGAAGGATGTGAGGGGCCATACCTGCAGATCTAAAGCTGCAGGATCTCCACGACATAAGGCAACAACAGGATATGCAAAAGGACTCCCAGAAGGGCTCAGTATCAGGGTGTAGCAGAAGCCAGAGGTCTCAAACCAGACCATCTCAATGAACACTTCCAAGTAAAGATTATGGGCTAAATAGGTACACTGTGTGACTCAAGGGGTCATACTATAGCCTCCATGCTGAGACTTTGTTTGCTTGCTTGTCTTTGGGTTTTTGTTGTTGTTGTTGTTTATGTTTTAAATTTTATTTTCTTTTGGGAGGGGAGGTTGCAAGACCAAAGGGAGGATATGAAGGAACAGGAAGATGAATAGAATCGGGATACATGATGTGAAATCCATAAAGAATCAGTAAAAAATAATTATAAAATAAAACAGTTCTCTGGCCCCCTAAAAGACCCTTCTTCAACTCCCTCCTTCCTATGAATACTTCTTTGACTGCATTCAGCCAGTCTTCAGGCATCTACTGTCACTCACAAGTTCTGTTCCAGGAGGCCAGGGCATTTCCCCTGCTGCACAGTTAGTTAATGCTAATGTATTACAGATGTTGCAAGAGACACAGTAGGAGCTTAGCACCCACAAATACCAAGAATTTTACCTTCTCCCCCTCTTCCCAATCTATTGATTTCAACCACAGTCTTGTAATAGATGTGATTTAAAATACTGTGGCTCACAGTTACAAATGTGAAATCTATGTGTTCTCAGAATTCCTCATTAAGTGGCAAAAGGAGACATTTCTCACCCAAAAAAACTGGATCATACCCCTGGAGTGGACACCATAGCCTGGGCCCGCCATACAATTGCTCTGGATCTTTGCCAAGGCCTTCCAAAGCTCTGTACAAAGACAGCTTCCTAAGCTCCAGAGGTTATTTTAAAAATTAGACATTCAAAGCTTGATAACATCTGACTTAGGATTTACACTTAGTGTTTTCACTTTTACAATCAGCTGTTAATGAAATATGAAGTGTTCTATTCTCTATTTAAGACATAATCAAATGAACAGATGAAAATAAACTCCATTTAGAAAGCTTCTTGTATTCTAGGCCTGGAATTTCGTTATTACATGAACACCTGCAAAATCAGTGTTTTGTTTTAGATGAAAAAATTCTAAACTCAGCTTCCAAAATATGTTTTAAAGCTGTGTCTGGTGCTGGGGAGATGGCTCATTTGGTAAAGTGCCTGCTAGGAGCATAAAAACAAGTTTGTATTTTCATTACCCACACAAGAAAACAGGCACAGTGGAGCATGCCTGAAACCCCAGCGTGGGCCTTGGGGTAGACACAGGTAGACTAGTGGCCAGTCTAACCAAAATGTCAAATCACAGGCTCACTAAAAGGCAGTCTCAAAAAACTGAAGGTGGATGAGGCTCAGGGAATGATACCCAGTGTTGTCTTTAGGTTCACTCCACAGATATACAGACATATGCTATGCACATTCACTTGCACAAATGTACCTAGCTACACAAGTACACACAGCACACACACACACACACCATTACCACCACCACCACCACCACCACCTCTCACACAAACCTTACACCCCCCAAAAAAAAATCTCTTTGAGCAGAAGAGCTGCATAGAAATCAAACACTAGAGAGACAGGCATTGGAGCTCTTCAGCTCTGTGTGTATAAGGAACACAAATAGTTAGTTACCCTTGTCCCAGGGACTGAATCCCCTGGGTAGAGTCAAGTTTTCAGGTTCCTTATCAAAATGAAAGGATTGCAAAATATATTTATCATTTCATCAGCTCTGTTTAAAACTGCTTATGAATCAATGCTATGTGTTACTATAACTTTCTGCATGTCTTTAGCTTGCAGTGTTCATAAAGACAATTCACACTAGGGCTGTAATGATATCTCCACTGTAAACAACTGCAGACAAAGGGAGTGGTTTCTCTGGCAATTTCTCTAGGGCTGTAGAAATGGAGAAGACAGCTTACAAAAACCATCAATCTCAACAGAGAAGGGACCCTTAAACTCCCATACCACCCTGTACACACTGTGGCTCTGGGTCTAAAATGATCAGCTTTGCAAGTTATCTTTATAATCAGATGATAACTTACTGCTAATAATTTAATTATCCTGTAGAGGTCTGGTCATATGCATTTTAGAATTTTCAGTAATGCTTCATTCCAAAATAAGATCCAGTAGTTATATGTCCAGAGCATCAACAGGAATTCATCCTGCTGGATTCTTTCCTTGGTACATATACAGAGTCACATGCATATAAAAACAGACAGGCAGGCATGGAACACACACACATACATACACAGGAACACATTGCACATGCATGTTCAAGGAGACACATTCTCACTTGCATGTGTAGACAATATGCACAAGCACACTTTCACATATGTACACAGAAGTGTATCTTCAGACACATACAGACAAGGACACATTCAGAAACACATTCACACATACATAGGCACATACATAGAAGATATACAGACATACAAACCAACATAAAAATACAGTGTACAGACATGTACAAAGAGCCACACTCAGCTGTACATTCATGGACATGGCTGGACAATTGCATACTGTCACTTAAACAATAGGAAAAGATAGGATCACATGTACATGTATTCATCAGCATATATATGGGCAAAGACATGAGCACTCAAAATGGGTAAACAAATGAAAGGCATAGAAAAGAACAAGGAGAAACAACACATGTATACAACTGTGCACAAATAAGCACACACATGTCCAGAAGCACACACACAGGGATCCTTCCATGTGTAAGTGCACTCATGACCACATATTCATATACGAGCATGACTTACAGGACACAATGACATGTATGTGCACACATGAGCACATGCATTCTGCTTACACAGGCACACACATGTACAAACGCATGTCCATGGAGGCTCAGTCCCTTATGTCCTGCACATTCACATATGTGCTGTCACACAGAGAGAAGAGTGGTCTGTCTTCCTGTAACTGTTTCGGTCACTAGGCTTCTGAGTGCAGGCTAGTCTTCCTACTGAAAACAATTATATCCTTCCTGCCTCTCCTCAGTGCTTTGGGGAGCTCTCACTCACTGTTTCTTCCACGGCTCTTTCCCACCTCAGCTCCCAAAGCCAAATCTCTCCATTAAAAAAAAAAGTCTCTGATCTTGAACTGGGTAGCATCCAGATTTTTCTGACTTGGGAGCCTTTCTTTTCTCATTTTCCCCAGATGCACAGGACAGGGGTTTAGCTCTCGGGACTTCCTTCTCAGGGCACTGTCCATGGTACCCTTTTCATTTCCTTCTCTCACCCTGAAAAGCAAATGGAGCAGATGCTAGAAAATGAAGTCGATTTTCTCCCTGGCCTAAGGCACGGATTGTGTGTAATCAATCTTTGTATCCACAGTGCTCAGCATTGTGCCCACCATATAACATAACACAGTGAGGCTGACAGAGCCCAGCATCCGATGCTTTGGCTCAGTATCTGATGTTTGTGCAGGGACGCACAGGAGAACATACTGGGCAGCAGAGAGCATGAGCAGTCATGTAACACTACCTTCTATCTCCTGGGGGGAGTCCATTTATGTTCTCTTATGTTTCAAGGATTACTTCTGATGATAATAAACACTGTGTAAAAAGAACCTAAGGAATTTCGTGTCCTTGAAAACTGCCTGGGCTTTAAAGATGGTTTAAATTTCTTACTGCTGATAGTTAGAGCTCAGACTTGGAATAGGTTGTATTGTTTTTTAAATTTTGTTTTGTTTTTCAGGGATGTTTTATTTTTAAATATGTATAGGTACATGGGGATGGTGGTTATGTCTGAGGGCAATGGTGGTTTCTGGTCACCCTGTGCCTGGACATATAGGGACATAACTCTATAGGTAGTTATGAGCAACATGACACAAGTATTAAGAACTTCACTCAGCTAAACCATCCGAGTACTATGCACCCTCAAGGTTGATCTAACTCTCCATTCCATCTTCTTAGGTTTTGAAATCTTCCTCTCTTTGTTATTCTCATGTGTAAATGGAGCTAGTAACCATTATAGAAACTTTGGGATTCAGGTAATAAACTGCACAGTTACTATTAGTTTTGATCCTGGAGGCAATAGCAGTACACTGGGCACGACTGGAGATGTGTAGCAATGGCAGCAGTCAGAGTCATGCTGAAGTAATCAGCTCTATCCCAAGAGTCACAGGATAAAGAGCAAATGAAATGAGGGAGGCAATGAAGGCAAGTTAACTGGAACGAAAAGCCCAGCCCATGAGGCACCACTGAGAGTCACTACATTGTATCGTTTGGACACTCAGATCACTGCAGTAACAGACAGTATCAAGTGTGGATCACCAGGCCTAGGGTGTCTATCACAGGAGATGCCTCACTCATATCGGAACATGCCATGGTGTGTAGAGAATGTCCCCCACAGGTTCATGTCTTAAAGTCTTGACCTCACCTGGTAGTAGTATTTTGGAAGAGTCTGAGCATTCTAGGTTGTGGGCACTAGTTAGAGGAAGAAGATCCCAGAAGATGTGTAAGTAGAGGTTATACCTGGCGTATGTCCTCTCTTTGCTGTTTGTTTCCATCTTGTCTTCCATGAATTGAATAGCTCTGCTCCAGCATCTTCTTCTCTCTACTATATGAAACACATCAAGAGCTAATATTGTGTAACCGTTTCTCCTGAACTGAAACATTCCCTACTTGAGGGAGATGGAATGCTAATAAGGTTCAGGAAATAAAGTCACAAGTCACAGGAAAATCCTGGAACTTACAAGATTGACAAGGATGATTCCCAGCATTATATAAATAGCCATGACTGCTGGGGAGGTGAGACTCTGGCCAGCAGAGCTGACATCGAGCTGTGCAGAGAACTCCAGGGATGCAGCTCTCATGGGGTGGACATGCCAGCAGTGCACTGGGTCATCCACGCTTCTGTAAGCAATTCCAACACACTCACTAGTTCACCCATCTAGACATAAGTGGAATCATTTCTCTGCTTTGTTGTCAGTGTCCTATCTGGGGTGTCCACAGGAAAAAGACACACAACTACCAAATGATCTTTCCTCCCTTAACTTGTTCTCTCCAATATTTTGGTCATTGCACAATAGCAAACCTTTCAGAATACAATTATTTTATCTATCTATCTATCTATCTATCTATCTATCATCTATCTATCTACCTACCTACCTATCTAATCACTTATCTCTATGTGAGATGTGTGTGTGTTTGTTTGTGTGTGTGTGCCAACATGACATCATGTGTTTGTGGTAGTCAGAATATAACTTTCTGGAACAAGACTTTCCCTATACTATAGGTACCAGGTATAAAACTCAAGTATTCAGGCATGGGCCATCAGTACTGTTACCCATTGAGCCATCTTGCCAGCCCCACTATATAATTATTATTCTGGTTAAAAATATCTCAAAGGTTTATAGTAATTTATGTTTGACATAACCCAAACTATAGATCCCTGATACCAATTACGCTTTTATTGCTTCTTATACTTCAGATTGGACATGTCATTTAATCTTTCTGAAAACTGTCCACATGTGGAATTAAGAAGATAATACTTACCTTGCTGGCTGATGAATTAATTAGAGAATATAATTCAAAATGCCTTGTGATATATAGCAGCAATGACATTCTTTTATATATTTATCCATTTTTCATCCAGTAGATAATTCTTCATAATTCTTCCAGATACAGATTCTAATCCAGTAAGGGTATAATTATTATGTTCATAATGCATTCTGCACATGTCAGAACTGAGGAGAGAGACTAGGTGAGCAAGTTAGAAGGTTCACTGCCTCTCTCTGACAACCACCATGGCATCAGCA
Organism: Ellobius talpinus; assembly: GCA_001685095.1. Lineage (NCBI taxonomy): Eukaryota > Metazoa > Chordata > Mammalia > Rodentia > Cricetidae > Ellobius > Ellobius talpinus. Next base: position 1,244 of record LOJH01037151.1, on the reverse strand, counting down.
TAACCCAGCTCTTCTAAGCTAAGCTGTCAATCCTGTTGCTCCTGGAAGCCAGGATGTGAAGAGTGTAAACTAACCAAAAAGTTTAACACACGATCAATGTTCTTGATAACAAAAACAAAAATAGCTAGAGAGTAAACATTTAAAATAGTTGGAGCCTGATGCTCTCCTCATAGATACTTCTTTTGTCCTCCAATTCCTGAGCATGTTGATGTCAAATCCTGACCTGGATATCAAAAGGCCTGTGCTGCATTCTGTTTTACAAAGTGATTATGGGCAAAGAGAGATGACTCAGTGGTAAAGAATGCTTGCAGCTTTTGCAGGGAACTTGGCTTCAATTTCCACTACCACATGGCAGCCTACAATCACCTATAACTCCTGTCCCAGGGTGTCCAATGCCCTTTTCTGTCCTCTCTAAATACCACATGCACATAATACATAGATATTAATGCAGACAAAGCACTTACACACATAAAATATATAATCTTTTTGGAAGATGAATTGCAGATAAACATACAACTTTTCTCCCCATGCTGCTAGTCTAGCACTCACTGTTGCTTACAGTGCAGAGGGGGCAGGCATAACTGGTATACTAATCTTATTAGCAACACGCAGTCATTTAAATAAAAAGCAATGTTGTTAAGAAGTTACTAATTCATCCCTAGTCTCCTTTTCCTCATTTTCCTTTTTCCTGGTGAAAAGCTGAGGGCTTGGATCAGTGAAGCTTGCCTTGAAATCTCTGGTCTCAGAAACCGGGAGCCTCCACCTGGGGATCTGTCTGTGCTGTTCGTGAAACTCATCTCCATTCCATGGAACCTCAGCCCCACAACTGTACCTCCTCCTCCAGCTCAGACTCTGGCTCAGGCAAGCCAGGCACCTACAGTGGAAAACGATAGCCTATCAGGTATTGTGCCACATTCTTCTGATCCTAGCACATGGAAGGCAGAGGCAGGGGGATTACAAGTTTAAAGATGGCCTGTGAAGTATAGGGAGTTTGATGAAGCTACGAAGAGCTATATAGCAAGTCCTTGTGTCAAATTAACAAAGCCAGGCCAGGCTAGTGAAATGTCTCAGTAGGTAAAGGCACTTGCTGCCAAGCCTGGTGTTTGGAGTTCAATCCCTGGAACTCTCATGATAGAGAGAGGTTATCAGTTCTGACCTTCACACTTGTGCCATGGCATACACATACAAGCATATAGATAGATGATTGATAGATAGATAGATAGATAGATAGATAGATAGATAGA